>VDFB02176411.1:0-13544 GCA_007258455.2 Sequoia sempervirens
CTCACCACAAGACCTTCATCAATGAAATTATGAGTTACCCCGCTATCAACTAAACAGGCAACCCTTTGTCCATTAAGGATTCCTCTCACTTGAAAAGGGTGGTACTTAGGAACTCTTGATAGTGATGCAATAGTCCCATGTGCCAAACCTCCTGTATTAGCATTGTCGTGCTCTAGTGGTTGCTCATGTTCACTTTTCGAGCTAGTGTCCATAATCTCCTCATCAGAGATGACCTCTATGTAATGCGCCTTGCCTTTCCCAAGGCACTTGTGACTGGGTTCCCATGGTTCCTTGCAAGTGAAACATAACTTCTTCCTACACAACTCATTCTTTGTTTCAAAATCCATCATAGGTTGCGTGATACTAGGCTGATTGTGTGTTCTCCCATCTGGTTTGTATTTTGGTTTATTATCCTTGAAATTCTTCTTTTGGGGCTGAGGTGTAGGGTGTGTAGTCTCAAGATCAAGTGCCATCTAGATAGCATCCTATAGGGTACTAGGCTTGAAATCCTTCGCCAAACCTCTCAAGTTTGCATTTAAACCCTCTGCAAACAACATTACCGCTTTCCTTTCCAACATGTTAGGAACCATAACAACAACCTTTTGGAATTCATTGATGTAGCTATCACAATTCACGGAAGTACATCTCTACATCTTTCCTATCAAATCTAGCAATCAACTTTCTATTGAACTCATCATAGGATTGAATCAAAGCATCGTTTTGTGTCACCAAACCATGATGCCACCAATCATATGCTGCTCCCTCCAAATGCAAGGTTGCAAACTTAATTGCTTCCTCTTTTGGCATGTGCTTAAGTGTCAAAAACGTATCTAACTTGTGAATTCAAGCACATATTGTGCTCTTCCCACTACCATCAAAATTTGGAAGAGTTAGTTTGCTCAATGCTTGCTTATACTCCTTATGTTGAGTTCTTGGTCTTTGTTCCTGTTGTGATTTTTTCTTATCCTTCCACTGATTTATATATTGGTTCAGTGATAATTCATTTCTGATCACATGAGGAAGTGTATGGTACTCATCATAAACTTCTACCACCTCATCAACCATCATAAACTTCTACCACCTCATCAACCAATGGATGCTCCTCCTCAGGTTGTGGTACTTCTTCTTCCCTAGGTGTGAATGTAGGCCTAAATGGTCTATCCGAACCACCTGAACTAGCTCTCCTAGGAATGTGATTACTTCCATTGCTACCATCACCTATATCATTTTGATTTACCCTGAGAGTATTCATGTTTAGTGACAATTGTCCAATGGCTGTGATCAACTGCTGTTGTGACTGCATAAATTGTTGCATCATTTGTAGTTGTCCTTGTGCAATGTCATTCAATATGTTTTTTATACTTTGAGCATCATACCCTCTTTTAGCCCTATCTTGGTGACCCTCTGAATCACTCATCTTTGCTACAGCTGTAAGGGGTTGCCTTGCTGCAAGTACTGCTGAGAGTGTATCCTCTTTTGGATATGTACCTACAAACTGAAATTGCCATCTTCTTTGCTCTCTTTCGTAATATCTTCTAGCTCTGTTACTAGTGCTCATTAACCCTTCAGGCTGGCAGGAATGTGGCTCTGATACCACTATAAAGACCCTTACCCCCCTTTTACAAGATTTTAACGATTACACTAATTTGACAATGCTATTGTGTCAAACTAGTTTGCATGGTTTGATCTGTAATGGTTTACCTTCTGTCTATGCAGGTTATAATGATCTAATGTTTGCAAATTGTTATAGAATAATTTGGTTTCATAGATTTTTCACTACTGCAAACATATTAAATATGTAATACAGGGACAAAATAACCACTAACAGAAATCTGGAAATATATGTCTTATGCAGAATAATATAGTATTCTTCAGAATGGCATTACATGGATAGAATAGAATATTAATAATTGTCTGAGATATTGCTCTTGACCTATCTTTAATATATTAGTGCCATATTGAATGAGACAAAGGATATGTGGCGGCTCACATAAAATCGCAATTTCCCTTCTATCCCCTCCAAGGATACACAACACTCTTCTTGGCTGGCGTTGACTCCTAATCTCTATAGATTGTTGACTTTCCCTCTATCCACATCAGCTTCAAGACTCTTCATATAAGACATAAGCTTGTATATGCCAGGCTATGGCCACAAACTCTATGAATCAAGTGTGTTTATACCTCCATTTCCTTAGGTTGTGATTCATCAATGCTAGAGGTTGGATATTAATCTATCTAAAATAATTCTCATACCTTCCTTTGCAGCGATGACTCTTGAACCATGCTAATCACATTAATAACTGGCAGTTGATAGAACCATATCATCAATCATTTTATCATTAATCTATTTGTCACCGAAACTTTTATATTGACTGGATATAATACGAATTCCTGGATATAGCAGCTTCCACAATTTGTCACGGCTCTATGAAAAGAGCAACTTCATGAAGGAGTGACGATTTGACTAGGAGACTCTGACTTACATATAAATTTCCACGATCAGGGTATGGCTATGTATTAGAGGCGACCAAAGTGATTTTAAGCCTCATGTATCTTTTGTCTCTTCCTTTAAGCTAACCGCAACAAGTATGACCGGTCCCACCTAGCACAATGGTATCTTCTAGGTATTGTGGGGTCTTTATACCTGATTGGGTGCTTAAGACAAAGTCCACTACTTATAGAAATCGTGGCACAATAATAAAGATTTGTTCACTAGTTATAGTTATCACCAAAGGAAGAATGACTCATAACTACGATCCATTATTAAATTCAAGCATTCAATGACAATTAAAGTGTTCAGTCCTGGAACTCCCAACTAGCTGCAATGTCTCTAGAACACCCGGTATTCTCAATTAATTTGTAGCGCCCAAATTCAAGGCAAAACCAATTTCTCCAATATAGTCTGATTTGTCCCTACAAATATTATTGAATAAACTCTAAAATTTGTCTCTAAAGGAGACTGGACAAATTTATGCAATCGATTGTACTTGAATTCTACACAAATTACTCCTTGAAGCCCAATTCCTCCAAAGCTGCTCAATTAAGTCCAAATGTGAATTATGAAGTAAATCCAACAATCTGGCTGAGTGGGTTTTCATCTAAACAATCGTCCTACCCAAGGGTTTTCGTCTTAGGCACATTGAACCTAAAAATTCAAGCTCTCCAAGAAAATCTGATATAAGATGTTGAAAACCAGGATGATCAAATGACTTGCTCTCATCTCCTTTTAAATGCTCGGCTAAGTCTTCTAGAAGAATCCAATGTAACCTCCTCAAAGCTTCTAGAAGCACACTTTACTTTATTTAGTAAAGTGACTATAATATTTAATATTTTTATTTAAGTGACTTTAATTAAATTAATTAAAAATAAAGTTATCCTTATGATTTAATTTATTTGGACAATTTTACAAATAATTAATTTTATTTTATTCCCTTATAACCCTTGATCATAACCTATGGGAATCAAATAGGCTAGATGACCCTGCTGGTTGAATACTCAAAAAAAAAGGGGGACATTACACATGCATTGAGGTTATCAGTTTGTGATTTTTTCATTTGAGGAAGTATCATGGTTTTTTTTTCAGCTTTTTGTGGTCATCTTGGAAAAGGATAATTATGAGTCATGGCACATCTCATGTGGGTTGATCTTTTTCCTTATCTATATGGATTCTTACCTACACCAAACACACCAGGGAGTAGATCAGCATGGGGTATTACTAGTGATCATGTTGTAGGAGTGATCTATTTTAGTGTTGATTTCGACACTATGTGTGTTGTATTGGACATTGATTGTACCGACACACTTTGGACTAGACTTTGGGAGATCCATGGAGACCCTCATATCTCTCCATTCCCAGAGGATCTTGCTGCAGATTGTCTCATTCCCCTTTCAGATGCAAATTATATACCTTTTGATGATGATACTTTAGAGGATCTTGAATATATCACAAGTCTTGTATGTTCCGATGGTTCAAAGACTTGTCTTCATGTTCCCGCTCTTCAGATTGAGACTCAATCTCCATCTTCTATTGTTCCTGATCAACTTGGCTTTGCCACATCTTTGGCCCCTATTGGTTCAGTGCAACAAGGTATTCATCTTCTTCCAAACTGTAATATCCTGAGCTAAATTACCATGCAAAAAACTCACTTTCATGATTTCATGTGAACAAAAATTTCATCAAACACTTATCTTGGTTATGTTCTAAGTGTGCATTCAAATTGTTTTCACCGGAGAAATAAATGTTTTGTGTACAGTTTACAAAATATGCGTTGCTCACAATGTAGCATTCATAGCAATATATATAACTTTAAAGGATTCACAACATCTGAATATATTTTATATTATATATTACCAGTTGATACAAAAATATGACTCAAAAGATATTCATATTCCCTTCACTACATATACAATGAACTAATATAATAATATTCTGACCTTAAATGGTATCAGTTTCCTCTTATGCAGCTCCCGAAATTCATCAGCAACTTGTCCCCCAACATACAATATGGACGCCTCCAATAGAAGGTGCGATTGTCTTCATATTTTCCCTTAAGACTCCCCTTGACCAGCGTCTATGCCACGACACCTCTCCAAGCTGGCTTGGGTATATACAATGCTCTTCATAGTGGAAATAATGCTTGAGGAAGTGCGGTGTCTAAGGTCATAAGCAGCGGCTAGAGGATCTAAGGCGGCGACCAATTGAAGAGTT
Organism: Sequoia sempervirens; assembly: GCA_007258455.2. Lineage (NCBI taxonomy): Eukaryota > Viridiplantae > Streptophyta > Pinopsida > Cupressales > Cupressaceae > Sequoia > Sequoia sempervirens. The sequence goes on from VDFB02176411.1 coordinate 4,709, forward strand.
TGGAAAGCTCATGACTCTCCCTTATTATGCTTGATATTCACCAAAGACCCACAAACATCATATGGCTCCCATTTCTGAATAACTACAGCTCCAATAAAATTTGAGTCGATTCCTTCTATTGGAATTTCAATTCGTGCCTCTGGTGTGTGGATTGGAAACAGACAGCTATGCACAGTTAGATTGCTCTTCAAATTAGGAGGGGAAGCTCCCTCTTTTGCTGATTATGCGTAAAAAGAAAAAGTAAACGAAATTCCTATCGTTTTATCTCACCTGAGAGCACAAGGTTTATAAAACTCTTTGCGTTGCAGCTGAGGTTTTCTCTGGTTTTGTAACTTCAACTACAACTAGGCCTAAACTTATAACGCTTCTATCTCCTCTAGTAAATTCAAAGCAAGAGGATTTAGAAGTAATGGGGAATGATTTTGGTTTACACAAAACTTAGACAAACTCACTCTCAAAACGCATCCGAAGGCTCATTGCTCTTTCAGGTGTATGCTGAAATAAAGTTTATGAAAGTAACATCAAACGATAAACTAGATCTCAAGATTCCTCAAAGGCTCATTGCTCTTTTGAGGTGTAGGCTCAAATAAAGATTATAAGAATAGAACATCAAACGATAAACTTGATCTCAAAATTCCCTCAAAGGCTCATTGCTTTTTTGAGGTGTAGATCGAAATAAAGATTATAGAAACAACAATATTGAAAGATTTTGAGACTTTGGATTAAAGACTCATTGTACTTTTGATTTATTTCCTCAAACTCAATCAATGATTGCACGTTTTGGGACAACAAATTGTATGAAGAAGATAAACATACAACATACGATCAACCAAAATACACTGAACAAAGTTGACTAGCAAAGCTTGAAGACACAAAGGTGCAACAATTTTGTTATAGTAATTACGGTTAAAATACAATGAGCAAGGTTGCTCTTATTTATAGACAAACATAGGAGTAGGGAACCCTAAAATCTCCTTGTGTTAACAATCAGTTTGTGATGAGCCCTGCTGGCTCACAACTCAAACCCCCGTACTTTTCTTAAATCTTATTGTGTTTTTTAGTTTTTTAAGAGAAAGTTTGTAGACAGAAGAGAAGGAGCGCATCATATAAAAGCTCATAAATTGAGAAACTGAGCTATTTTCTACAGAATAAGAATGCAGAAGGTATTATTTAACAATAACAAATAGATCACAAGTGCTAAACATACCAGAATGTTTCCAAATTATTTATTTAAAGAAGTAAGCCAACTCGCCAGCCAAGAATGGTGAAATCTGACAAATATGGACGCCTAGCCTCCAGATCTGAGTTCTCCCTCGTTAAAATAGGTTACAAGTTCTTGAGAAAGGTGGACGCCAAAGATGGAAGACAAATAGGAGCCAAAAGAAAGGCGTTTCAGCTAATTACTTCACACGCCTTCCCAAAAAGGCACATTTCCCAATGCAAAAAGTACGGCCCAATGTAGAATGCAGAAGATCCAAGTTGGAAGCTATTGAATGTGCTGAAGAGGACGCCTCAAGTGTAGAAACCCCGTTATTGCAGACAAGTATAAACTGAATGATAAAACCCTGTTTGAAGCATGTAGAACTTCTGAATGAAGCTATCTCAATTGCACTAATTCGACTGATCTTTCACAGTCTCATAAATGCTCAACAGCGAAGAGTTATCGTTCTCCAATGGAAAAGTTGCACAAACCCTGATCACAAAGGAAAGCACAGAGAAAACCTCAAAGGCAAAGTTGAAATATTCAAGAAGTGAGTTTCTCATTGCCAAAATGCCTTATATTCCAAAAGGCACGCATTTCAGGAAAAGAACGCCACTTTCATCATTTAAATCTTTTTAAAATATATTTAAGTCCCTTTCAATAGTTTAGACTTAAATACTTGGGCGCCACTTTTATGTTTTAAGTGATTTAATTTTAAATCACCCTTTTATGAATATTTAAGTGATATAAAAAGAATAAAATCAATTTGACTTTATAATAAAGAATTAAGTTAATATAACTTAAATCACTTAAATAATCATAACTTCCTCAAATGAAATATTCCAAGCCAAAAATTTTCATTTTTTCAATTGCAAGTTACAAACAATATGCACCTGTTAAGGTTAGCAACTAAACCAAAATGATGCTAAAACAACTCTAACCGAGGAAGAATTGTACACGGGGATCACACACGTGTAAGGCAAGGTGCACCGTGCCAGGAATTCGGTGGCTTCGCTTTTTACAGCTCCGCTTTGAAGTAGCAGAAGGTTGCATTCTTGCTGGTAGGATCTACACGTACCAGCGAACTGAAACAAAGGCAACATCAAAATTCGCGCTTTCCAAATGGGAACAGGAGCAGGAGAAGCATTTCCAGAACTACCCAGGGCAAAGGAAACAAAGCATGGATTCAGACGCTTGGCTGTTGGGACTACGCCGCTTTAACGGGATGAGAGGAGAAACGCCGGAATATACGAGATGTTACCGAAACATTACGGCTAAAGAACGGCATTTTGAAGCGGACCGACTAAGCAAGGGCAAAAACTGGCGCGAACATATACGCTGCAGGCTTGTATATTCCCGAAATTGCCGAGGCTTTCAGGGCCGACAGGCAAGCTTGAGCATTTTATTCACCAGTGCAGAAAGCGGAAGCTACCGAAGCGTTTTACTACAAAAACCAGATTTAAGATTCTGATCAAATCAGATCTGCACCTTTAAATGCAAAACCAGCAACCCTAAAATCCACTAAAATGCTCACAACTCACTCAATACTTGTCAGAATGACATGAGACTTGATGCAAACGAATGCTAGGATGATGACAATGAAGACTAGACAAAGAAACAGCTGACAAATTGAAGTATTTTTTTTTTAAACACTTGCCAGGCGGAACAGAATGGTACAGCCTCTAGAAATGTTCTACCAACAAGATAAATTCAGATTCTTCATTATAAATCACCAAAATTTGCACAAATGGGCGCCTAGGGCATAGAAATGGTTCTAGCCAATACCCAGAACGAATATATTTTTATTTTTTGACTTATGAGCAAATACAACATGCAGCTATACTAAATCAGCAACTCCAGAACTTCATTAACATGCTAGAAATTGAACTACAAATGCAAAATAACTACTACAATGAAAAAATCTCACTACAAAATCCACTCAACTACAAACTAACTCTCCACTAGTTGCTATCTTTCAAGCAAGAAGTCGAACCAAGGCTAGGAGGCATTCATTCCTCGAAGCAATCCCAATACCATTTCGGCAGCATAACATTACTCAAGTCATAAGATGATAAAATGAAGAGAGAAGGCCTTCTTTTATAGACTTAGTAGAGAATCTCTAGATGCTTCTAGAAAGTGCGCCCTTTTTCTAATTTGAATTTGACTTCATTTTCCCTCCAAGAGTGGCGTCCCTTTTTAAGAGCAAAAATAAATCTTTTAATAAAATAATATCTCCCTCAAAGTTGGCGTCCAAAACCTCTAGCTAAAATTTGGCCTTTAGAAATATTAAAATATTTCCTCCATGTGAAAATACCCTTCAATGTCCCCCTTTTAAAGACAATATTAATTCATGATGATAGAACAAGGAATTATAATGTTAAATTATAACATTATAATATAAAATATCTTATATCACCATGGAAATGCATGTCGGAAGCCAAAATTCAACCATCACGAAGATGCGAGCAGCGGTGCCATAGTGAAAACCCTCTTTGATTAGGAGTCAACAAGTCATTTGCTAAAATGAGAAATTTACTAAAAATAGTAAAATCCATGTAATTGTTTCGAATGCGGGGCGAAACCACCAGCAGCGAAGCTCACGAAACCGAGGAAAGAATCAAGCAATCCAAAATCAACAATTCCAAATCACGATTTCGGCCAAAGAGCGAAAACATCCTCCTAAGAGTTTGAAACCCTAATTGAGTTTACGCTAGCCGATGGCCTCAGGGGGATAAAGGCCATCAATCCTTGAAAGGTGTAAGTGCTAAAATGGGGACATTACACAAAGGCTTTCCATATATCTACGTAGTTGGGGAAACATTATCACAGGCGCAGGCGCGATGGTAATCCGGCGAACTGCAGAAATGTAAGGCGACCAACTCCTCTGAAAAACCAGCGACCCTCTAAACACAACTTTGTTAGCCCTCACGAGACTCACGAGGTAATAGGCTAACCACCATCAAACATTATGATCATGAAAGGGACATTACCACGGTTCGCCAATCGGCCAAGATTTATTCCTATGTCTAAACAAAGGTAACTAATAGTTAATTGGAAAGACTACCTTTGTTAACTGATTCTAAAACTAAAACTAACTCCAATTGTATAATAGGTGTCTCCAAGGATAGACATGCATGAAAGGTGGACAATCAATTAACTTGGAAAAGGTGTCAAGTTTTAACTACTGTTTTAAATCCTATCTTTGGAGGTGGTTGTACTTCCCAACTGTCAGTTTACTGCTTGTCAGCAATTTGAGCAATCCTAGAAATATTTGCACACTTCAACTGGCAGTTCACTGATTGGTAACTTTGGTGGCTCTATAACTGGAGTGATGACCTCTGTTTGTTTTGCAGCTTTATGCTTTGACGCTTTTCTTGATTTTTCTTAATGGAAGAGTATTGCATGATGAAACCGTGAAGTTTGACTATGAACATGGATATGTTCGGACAAATTTTGCAAAAAAGCTAAAAATAGCTTCGCCGAGAGGCAGTTTTTACGAAAATTTCTAAGATGTGGGTTTTGTTGATAATATCTTTTTGAATGAACCCAGAACATCAGATTTTCGAAAAAATGACTTTTTCACAAACATGCAAGAACCCCTCAGAGGCAAAAGCAGTGAAGCAATTTTTCTTGGAAAAATTCAGGCACATGGGTTTTGTAGGTGTTTTGAATGAACCCAAAACGTCAGATTTTTTAAAAAATGGCTTTTTCACAAACATGCAAGAACCCCTCAGAGGCAGAAGCAGCGAAGCAATTTTTCTTGGAAAAATTCTGGCACATGGGTTTTGTAGGTGCCTGAAAGCTGAGTAGACCCAGAATGTTAGTTTTTGAAAAAAAATGATTTTTTCAGAAATCCTAAAAAAAAGCAGCAGGGCAACTTTTCTGAAAAAATCTAGCACGTGGGTTTTGTGGCCAATCTTGTGTTGAACAAACTTAGTTGGTTAGATCTGTGAAAAGATTGATTTTCGTTTTGCATGCAAGAAAACCTAAGACAAAAGTAGAAGAAATTGTGGGAAGAATTTTCAATCTTGAAGAAGATTGAAAAAGAAGAGAACCCAAAATGCTAGAAGTTGAAGGTTATGAATTGCTACCTCTGAAAAATGATGCTTGGAGATATGAACTCTGGAAAAACGTCCTTTTGTGCAACTTGTTCTTGAAAATATGAAGAACGTTGAAGACCCTTGTCGTTTGATCCTTCAAATGTTGTAGAGAATAAAATTTTGTGTTTGGCATTTGAAGTCAACCTGCAAGAATAATGAATTAGGATGCCCAAATGCTTGTTAAATAGAGTTTGGAGGTGGAAGCATCAGTCAACTCGTGAAAAACCCTGATTGAAGGAGTCATCTGGCGTGATTAGCTGTTAACTGAAAGAATCGCCCCAAAATTTGGGCAACTAAGACATGTGAGTCTTCAAAATCTGTAACTAGAGTTGACTTGGACGCCACCTTTCTAGTGTTAGAATATTTTTGAAGATTTTTAAAATTTCTTTGATAAATTGCCTCCGTTTGACCCTTGAGTTCGAATGTCTAATTGGTCTTGAGGTTTGGCAGACAGATTCATTGCAGAGTATGATCAAATTTGAGATGTTCTTTGAAGCTGCAAACCTTGAAAATTGATTTTGGTGGCTTGAATTCTTGGGCACCTTCTTGAGATAAGGTGCTTTTGTTTGCCAGTGAACCAATTTTCAGATGATTTTCAATTTCTTCAATTTGACCTCCCGTGCTTCAATTTGTAGCTGCCGGTGATTGATGATCCGCGTGGACTGGATGTTGAATCCATCGCAAAGCTAGAAGAATCCCAGAAAGGATGACTAGTTGTGCAAGTTCTGAAAACTGTTTCAAGAGGTTTAAATTCTTAGGCACCCCTAGCCTACAGGGGCACTTTTGTGCTTCTAAGACACAATTTCCACTTGCAACACTTGACGAAATGTTCCAGCTTGGTCTTCGTTGCCGGATGTTTGACTGCTTCGGTGAACCTGCTGACAGACTCATTGTGAAGCCTGATCAAACTTGAGGACTTCTTGGGAGTTGCAAAACACGAAAGCTGCATTTGATGCTCCAAAAAGTTGGGCGCCTTTTTCTAGAAGGGTATTTTTTGCTCTATACTTAGCTAAATTTCACAGTTTTCAAGTTCATTGGACTTTCAACATCTCACGCTTGATCTTTGTTTGTGAGCATTTGACAAGTCTCGTGAGTTGGCTGCTGGATTCATTGCGAAGCTGGAAAGATTCTGAGAAGATGTCTTGGAGAAGACAACTGCTAAAAACATTTGGTTGCTCAAAATGCTAGGCTCTGTTGGCTAGCAGGAGCGCTTTTTCATTTTCGACCGTTAGAAAACTCAGAATTTGAAGGTTTGATAGGTTAAAATGGAAGTTTAAGCCATTCCACCTGATGAAACTTGTGATAACTTGGTGGAATGGCATGAGTAGGGGTAGGTTGTTGTTTTATGTGGTTTCCAAGAGTAGGGAAGGCGGATTGTAGAAATTAAGATGATGCCCTAGTTACAATTCTTCATGATTTTGGTGAAAAGTGATGCTTTGAAGTAGGGTTTTGTAGAAAGAATGGTTGGAACCCTTTCTAGTTGATGAAATAAGCTTGGGAAGACCTATTGTGACGTGTTTAAGGAGTTGGTAGGATGAGAAAAGGTGTGGAGGTTGTAGTTTCAATAAACCCTCTCATGTGCAAGCTTAATTTGGCCTGGGTAAGGGTTTTATGATTTGATGAACTTGGGGTTGTTCCTACTGATAAAAATTGTGGATTTAGAGCTTTTGTAACCTGGTTGAGGCTTTGCAATAGAGAGTTGTGTCTAGAAGAAGGCTTGGGTTGGTGTTGCTTTGGAAAACAGGGCTAATTGAGCCACTGTCCAGCGTAGCAGCAATTTTTAGAAGGTGAAGGTCTGAAACAACCTCATGCACAAACTACATATATTGAAGAATGCCATAATGGGTGTCTAGAATGCAAATCCTTTTGTGGGTTTGAGGAGTATTTTGAAAGATATGCACAATTTTCTCTATTTGATATGCTACAAGAAGAATATGAAGGGATTGTGAAATGATGCTAAGTTAGGGTTTTAAGGATTGAAGATTTTTTGAAATTGCTTAAATTGTGATTGTTGGATAAACTCCTCCTTGCTCTGCATCACTTTGTATAGGCCCACGCCTATCATGAGGTGTGTCTGTGCACTAAAAAAAATTTTAAACAAAAAACAATTGACATCATTTGTATAGGTGTGCACTTTTCTTGGCGCATGTGCCTGTATACTAGGCATTTGATTTTAACATTAAAAATATTACTTGTTATCTTTGTCTGCTCGTCACCCTCCAGCGATTTCAAACTTTGGCGCTGCTTTTTCTGCTGAACGTAGCTCTCAAAAGAAAATGACAAAAAATATTTAAAAGCGTGCCTACCTAAGGCATCATTTCCTTGATTAAGAAGCACTTTTTAAAAAGCGCAAAGACTACAAAAATGTGTGACCCTTTATGCTGGCTGCATCTACTAACTGGACGTTGCATTTGTCTTTTTTATTTTTTCATCTTTGACTACTACTTTCCTTTTATAAAAATAGGTAAGTATATATATATATATAATGAATAATTTAATTTTAATTTAATAATTAATTATTATTTTTTAATTAAAAGTTAATAATTAAAATTAAAATCGACAATCTACAAGGGTTTGGTAGAGATTCTTGTTTTGTCTAATTGCTTCTTCCTCATCTCCTTCTCTCTGCACGAAGACTATTTGCAAACCTTGAGGGGTGGACCATGGTTTCTTGGAAAATTGTGCCTCTTCCCATGAAGTGGGTACCTAGTTTAGATCTTAACAATGTTGGCACTGAAAAAATCCCTATGTGGGCTAGACTTCTTAGCTTATCATTAGAATATTGGGATGAGGAAGTGTGGACTGCCATAGCTTGTTCTTTGGGAAATCTCATTGCATTTGATGAGGAAAAAATCTAGGAAGCAATCCCTTTTTTCTTAATTTTTTTCAACATTGTTGTTGACAAGCAACTCCTTCCTCGATCACTTTATCTTTGAAGCTTGGAGATTGGGAACAACAAATAGAATATGAGGGGTCCCTTGTGTTGTGTTTCAATTTGCACAAATTAAGTCATGCTTATGTTGCATGTGCTATTCCTAGGTGTGACCATAGACATTTTAAGGATCTACAGAATCCTTCTCCCTTCATGACCTCCCCTGGAGGGGATTGTCCTTTAGTGGACAAAACAATTATAAAGAGTGACTCCTCTTTGACAAAGAAAAATAAAGGTTCAGATGAGGTTGCAGTTCACATTCTTCCTCTTGATCCTTCACACTTCGACAAGGGAAATCGATTATCCTCTTCTTTGGTTTCAAGTGACCCTCCTAATCCCAACAAGAACTTGTTTCAGATAAGCATTGTAATGCTAGATCAAAACAAAGCTCTCTAATGTATTATGGATTTGAACAGGTGGTTCTATTCTTTTGTGGCATTTTGTCACTTGCTTTGCTTCCCCTTGCATGGGGGTAGTGGGTTTTATTGTGTTATGTCTCTTGGTGTTCCTTGTTCTTAGTTGTCATTGGTTGTTATTCTTGCTTCTTTGTTTGGGTTTGGTCCTTCTAGTTTATAGCTCTAGTTAAATCATTTACCATAATAA
>VDFB02176412.1:0-12590 GCA_007258455.2 Sequoia sempervirens
CAATATATAGGTGTATGTTCCAGGTGGCTCTGGTTGGGTTTAGGATTTGAATTCCTTGGCTAGAAAATTCTTATGGGATCATAGTTTTCCTTCTTCTAAGTGGAGCCTTGTGAAGTGGGATATTATGTGTAGTCTGAAGCAATTTGGGGGTCTCGGTCTGCGGCTATCATCTCTTTTGAGTTTGCATTGGCTAAATAGATTTATTGGAGGCATTTTTTAGAATATGATCATATCTAGCCCAAGATATTATTTCACAAGTACCTTCAAGGGGTTCCGAAGGAGGAGATTCCCCGCTACCCTTTGGTAGGAAAGGTTCTCTGATTTGGGGTACATTTAAGAAAGGGGTTGTGTTGATCAAGGAAGGATTGTTCTAGATATGTAATAAGGGGGTTAAGGCTCTCTTTTGGTTTGATTCTTGGGACAATTTTACCACCATTTTGCATCATTATCTTAATTTGTTGAATCTTTTCTAATGTTTCTTGGGCTGGTTGGTCAAGGGTGATTCATTTTAAGTTTTCTTATCCCTGTGGGTAGACAGAGGTGGCTAGGTAAAAGGATCCTTGCGAGTGACATGTTCTTGTCTCGGAGGAGGACTATGTTGAACTTCATAATATTTTGGCTAGTAGACAATGCACCTCTCTTTGGGATAAGTATATTCTTGCTTGGAGTTTTGATCCTAAGGTTGGTTTCAGTGTGGCTAGTGAGTAACAAGTGTTGATGGATCCTAAGTTTGGAGGGGTGGAGGTTCCTTTGTGGAAAAATATGTGGAATAAGTTCTCTTGGAAAAAGTGTAATTATTTTGTTTGGACTCTAGCTTGGAATAGATTTTTAACTTGGGACAATCTTCAAAAGTGGGGATTCTAGGGCCCTTCCATTTGCATTTGTGTAGTTGTAATGAGGAGGATTCTACCCACTTGGTTTTCCATGTTGTTATTTCTCTATGTTGCTTTGGCATTTTTGGTGGGATGTTTGGAAACATCCTTGTGTTCATGCTTCTCCCCTTGTTGATTTATAGAGAAGTATGGGTAGGCCTCCTTCTCAAGCTTCTTTCCTCCAAATTTTTTGGTCCATTGGGCCTACCTTCATTCTTTGGAAAATTTGGAAAGAAAGGAATTGTAGGATTTTTTCATGGGATTAGGCTAATTGTTCAACATTTTTGGCATATAATTTTTGGTATGATCTATGAGATGGTGGAAGCTAAATGTGAAGTGGTGTATCCTTTGGAAAGGAGTGGTGATGATATTGTGAATAAAACAGGCTTACAGGGTTATACTTCAAGCTCTGCTTGTGTTAGAAGAGGTAGGGGGCTAAAAAGAAGGTTCAAAAGGTTGGTAGATGACTACCTCCTCTGGTGGATACTTTGAAGATAAATACTAATGGTTCCTCCAAGAGTAATATTAGGCCTGTTAAGATTGGTGGAATTAGACAAGATTGTTCTGGCTTAGTTATTTTCTTCTTCTCCTTTCATAAAGGGAAACATTATGACAACTTTATGGAGGAGTTGGTGATTCTCAGGGCTTCTAAGTGTGCTTACGCTTTGGAATGGTATAATATTAGATGCGAATCAAACTCAGTTTTTTTATTTTAATTTGTTGAATGACAAAAACTAGACTGATGTTAATTTGCATCTTTCTCTAGTTGTTCATCAAATTCCTCAGATGTTCTCTATGTTGGAGGTGGTGTCTTTCACTCACACCTCACATGAATAGAATAGGGCTGCTAATTTTTTAGCCAAGTGGGCTTTAGAGTAGGATGAGTATCAGAAGATTGAGGACTAGGGGTAATTATCCTCTGATTATAGTAATGAATTAGAGAGGGTTGTTTCTGATGAGTTGGTTGATTGAGGTGTTTTTGGTTGTGAGGGTGGTGGTTTTGTTTGGGTTGAGTTTTCATGAGGTTTCTTTTCTTGGGTTCCTACTGGATCATTGATCTCTTTGTATTGTTTACTTCTTTCTTTCAATAATTTTTTTACCGCTTTTACTTTTATTTTTTAAAACCAATCTTACGTTAAATATGATTTGATAAATAAAAAGGATATATATGGTTTTTAGCTCTTTCAAACTAATATGATAATTTACAATCATTATTAATTACTTTATTATAATTGATGATAAAAAAGAGCAACCATATATGTAGTCAAGGATTTATGAAATGCCTCTACCATTTCTTGCATTGAAGGTTCCTCTTCCTTGATTGTTTGAGGTGGTGTCTTCTTCTTTAAAATTTTCTATTCTTTTTGGTCTGACGAGGAAGAACTTCCTATTGTTGAATCCTTTCTTTTTCCTACAAAATACCCCTTTCCCTTGATAATTTTTAATTCATAGCTCTACCCATGAGATACTCCTATCCACCATTCCTCTCGACGCCCCATCAATTGAACAATCTTCTTTCTCCATCAAATTAATTCGGTCTAATTTATTGGTAGCAATACTCTATCTATCATATAGGGGATTTGATTTATGACCATCATCAGAAAATCCTTCTAGTATATCTTCTCTTCTTTTGAAATCCCTCATTTGACAAATTGTCAACCTATTATAACTTGTCTTCTACACCTTAAAACAATCTTGCAAGTCATCCCAAATATCTTTAATATTTGGCTTGTGGTGCAACTATAGTGCTGCATAAAGGTTATTCCTCTTTCTCTTGGGATCAAAATTATCCCTCCAAATATATTGTTTCAAGTTTATTGCTAACAATTCATTAATAGATATTTTGGAATCTATGATCAATGGACATGAATAGCAACTAGTTTTGTAGACATGCAAAATTAACATTCTGCATTTGATGAGGTTCATTCATTAACTAAACTAGATTTCGTATTAGGTCCATTCATTGATTGATTAGATTCACCTTCATTCATTTATCAGGTAATTTCATTAATTCCCATCTCCTAAGGTCATTCATTCAAAATTAAATAAAAGCGATTATCATCAACCTTTTATCAAAATACAAATCAAACATCATCCCTTTAATTAAATAAATCAAATATTTATTTAATTAAATTCAATCCATATTCTAATTTAAATAAATCAAATATTTAAATCATGAAAGTCAAACTAGTCTAATCATCATTAATTTAATCTAATACTGATTAAATGCTAATCTCACCCACTTGCATTATCTAGATTTAGCCCTTGTGCAAATAAATCAATTTTATTGATTTATTAAATACCCTCATTTTCCCTCAACATGACAAGCTGATTTGTCCCTCCAGCATTGCATTTATTGCTATTTTTCTTGTCCCCCTCTCAAAATTTATTACAAATTTGAATTCAAATTTTCCCCCTCATGGGCACTCTTCCAAAATCTTGCACAACCATTGGCCTATCACCACTCTTGACAAATGGCCTCCTCCTCATTGGTGGATCTTTTAGTCCCATATTCACCATCTTGGACAATCTCTCATCAAGAAAATCTATAAAAGAATGCCTTAATCCTCATTCATCCATCCACAACTTTTATGCAAGGTTACTCTCTTGGTTTGAGAACTAATATTGTTCTTCATCTCCATTGCATTTCATCATTTTAGCTATTGATCAAGGATTGGGAAAGGGTCATTTGCACATTTGACACCAATCCACTATGGAATAGGTAACTTGTTATTGTTTTCATAATTCTTTTGGTTTTCTCTTGTCATGCATTGCATTTGGAAGCATTCACAAGGTATTTCATAGGGGTGTTCTTGAGAGATTTGTGGGTATTAACCCATGTTTGAAGTTAATGTTTGCAGATTTTAAAAGGATGCCTACATTTGGCGCTAGAAGGAGGGCAGTTTTAGAAAATCACTCATGAAATATTCAATGTTTTCTCACTGTTATTATTATGATTTCTTTAGTTTTAAGTCAGGATTGTTTGTTGTATGTAGACATTACTCTCATACAACTTTTAGCTAAATCTTTGTGCTCTACATCGCATGCAAATAAGTTGTCTATGCTTCCACGTTTTGTAGTCATGTTACAGAGCAAGTCAATTGTGCTTTATTACTGTTGAAAATTTCTCAGGCATATTTACTATTAAGTTGTTCTGTTAGGTTACTTGTGAAGATTGATAACCTCGCACAACCAACTCCATTGAGTCCTCAGCCACTTGTTATTGTGCTTTCACTTTCAAGCCAACTTTTATCAAAATATACTGCCACGTAAGTGCACCTCTCTCCTGTTGCAAAACTTCACCGGGCCTTAGAAAGAAAAGAAAAAGTTGTAACAATTAATGAGTGTGCCTTTGAATCAACTGTTGCATTCTTTCCCATTGACGTCTCTATCTGGTGTAGATGATCTGAATGATTTTATGTCTATCCGACCTATTTGCTACTTTCCTGAACCACTACCAGTGTCAAAACTATTCTCAAAACTTCTTTCATTCATAGGCATAAAGGGTGATGTTTCAAAAGTTTATGCCAGTGTATGCTCAGAAAAGCAGTTCATTGTCATCTAAGGCATACAAATCTAAAATACCATCTTCAAAGTCACCTCTCATTTTAGGGGACAAGAACTTGTCTATGTTAGCCAATGGCAGAGAGCATATGCTAAATATCTGCCCAAAAAACCAGCGCGGTTCTTCCAACACTGTCTCCTAATATTGACCTGCATTAATGATAAGCTACAAATAAGATAGATGTTTCACTTATCTATGCATTTTCTCCCTGCATCATCAGTCAAGATAAAACAAAATCCCAAGACATTTGATATGCTGGTACAGGAAGGCCGTGGTTTGAGGCTGAGAAGTTTGGTTACACCTTCCAAATGCATTTGCTTCAATATCCTTGCGCACTCTTGCATTCATTGAAGGATTCAGCTTTTTACACATGTTAATCATTAAAGTCTTGGTCATACAACTGCCAACATAGTTTTTCTTGAAGTTCTTTTTGAATATTTGTCCACTGTCTTGAAGTCATACCTGCCAAGTCTTTCTAACGTAAGATGCACTCTGTCTTTAGTACCATGTTTATTGTTATTTATTTCTAGTGTATTATGCAGGTAGGTAGAAGGGATGCATGAAATAGTTATGGAATTTTTTGTTACACCTACACAAATTACATTAAACAGACAGTCATTAAAAAAGCATAAAGGCTGAGAAAGATTGTGGGATTTGGCTTTACACCTGCGTTTTACTTGAAACTTTATTCCCACTGGTGGAGTTGGTTTGAAAGCTTTTAAAGAAGTGTTTGTACGCTTGCTAGCTATAGTTAATATGCATAGAAGCCGTGCTTTGGGGTTTCAAACATGATTTTCAATTTTCTCATATGGTTTTCCCACACTCTCATCACTGCATTATGTTAAGGTGCTCTAAATGTTTATAGTTGGTGCCTTTAAATGTTTGGGGTAATCAGTTTGATTGTTTCAGCGCACTTACTCACTCATAATTCAATATCTACAAGTTATTGACTTCCAAGATTTTCACATTATTAGGGTTATTTTGAAAGGGTAAAATACTTGAGGTTATGATGGTTGATACAATTTATTGACTTTCAAAGTTTATGAATTATCACATCATTTTGATTAGTTTGAGATAGCCAAGATTATGATGATGCATTTTTTTGTGGGTGATTTATTGGCTTAATACCTCTAAGTGATATGGATTATAATAAGGGGGAATGGGTCTAACAAGTGTGATACCTTTTCAATGAAATCAATATCAAAGCATAACTCACTCATAAATCATTCTTGTACTATCATAACCATCTAAATCTTTGTTCTTTCAATTGAAATCACTTTATTATTTGGAGTTATTGATCAAAAGGGATTTAATGTCCTAATCCTCACATACTTATCTTTTCTTTTTATAGGTACAAAAGAAAATGAAGGACAACAAAGGTACAACGTGAAAACAAAGGAAAGCAAGGAGAAGGCTAGCAAAGGAAAATGAAAAGAGGAGGATATTTTAAAAAACCAAAGTGTTTTTAAATGCTTTAAGTGTTTGTTGAATGCTTCTTTACAAAATTGTTACCTTTTCACTCCTAGGACACTAATTTTCATTTGGGTCTAAAAAGAACAATTTGATTTTCTCCATTCACAAAAGGTTAAAATTCAAGCTTAGACACTTACTAGATTTCGTTTTGGGCTAAAAATTGGACAAGCAATCTTCATATTTCATTTGGTGCTTAAAATGAATCACACAATTGCTTTGAAGGCTATAAAACGAACAAGTGCTTGAATTGTGTGATTTTGTCTTTGGTGCATTTTGAGTGCGTATCCTCTCCCCTTGTGCTTCGTGCAATCTAGGGTGCAAGAGAAACACTCAAAATGCATTTTATTGCTTTGAAACACTTTGATTTGGGTTTAAAATTGAACATATTTTGTGAGTGTGAGTAGGGGCATTTTCGCATACATTCTCTTTCTTTGTGCCGTCAAAGATTGATCGAGTTATAGATTGTGTCTTTGCTTGCTTTTGTTTATCTTAGAGGGCCTGCCCTAGGGAAAAAGTACTCACCCAAGGGAACGGCTCAACCGGTAACACTCTAAAGCCAAGAGTATTTCCAGCCAGGATAAAAATGTGGGTATTGGTTAAACGCCATTATCATGCGGTTGGCTCCGACAAGATGGATCCGAAAGAGGACTCTTACCGAATGGGTCAATCTCCATGAATGGAAAGTCCTTACTAGAACCCATGTACTAGAATTTTCCAAAATCCTTGATCTATTTTTTGGTGCAAGAACGGTTGTTCTGAATCCACCCCACACTTTTACAGTCTTCTAGTAGAGATGGAAAGCATTCCATGGGAGTTTCATGGGTTTTGATGCTTGGCTTCCTTGATTAACGTTAATGAGCCATGGAGGGGAGCATGTGAGGTCAAGCATCTAACCATCTGTTAGAGATAAGCATAGCTAGACTTGTCCAAGTGGGAATCCAACAAATATTGTCTTACACATCCATAGGATTGTAATTGTTTATGGGTTACAAAATGCATTGCTTGATCGAAAACATCATGAAAACAAACACTTAGCATCATCCAAATTTCAAACCTTTTGAAGACAAATACCATTGACTCAATCCATATGCTATTGCTTTCCCTTGGGATTCACATCCTTAGAGATTTCTAAGCATTTGATTAAATGTCAATTTGTCTTCTTGAGTAAACAATAGGAAAACCCTTACCTTAAGTTCATTGAATTTCCACATAAAATATCTTGTGGGGTTTAAAGAAATTAAGACATTGGACATCTTAGTTTGAAACTTTAATCAAAGAGAGTGTTTTTGGTAAAATAAAGACATTAAGCAAAGCTAAACAAAATGAATATTCATGTGTGATTGGAGACTCA
The DNA here is from genome assembly GCA_007258455.2 of Sequoia sempervirens. Taxonomy (NCBI): domain Eukaryota; kingdom Viridiplantae; phylum Streptophyta; class Pinopsida; order Cupressales; family Cupressaceae; genus Sequoia; species Sequoia sempervirens. The sequence goes on from VDFB02176412.1 coordinate 7,262, forward strand.
CAAATCCCAAAGCAAAAATCATTGGAAATCCAAAAATGAATGTTCAAATGAAATCATTTCTTGGTTACAAAGGTTTTTAGGAAGCATTTGCATGCTCTTCAATACCTAGGTCTAGGAAACAAAGTGTCTTTTTAGGTTCACCTAAGGATCAAAACAAATCAAACCTCTTTCATCCATCTTTCAAAACATCAAATCCATCTCACAAATCATCTTTTGGACAATCTTGAAATCATCCTTGATACTAGGCTTTGTGGCAAAAATCAAAATCATCCAAAAAAATTGTGACCAAGTCCTTGAAAACATTTATCAAAACACCTTTGGCTAGGAATGTGTAAATACATTCTTTTGCATATCCTTAGTCAAAGTTATCCAAATCATCTTGCCTAGCTTAGTATATGTAGATGAATCCTTCTCCATATGCTTAGCAAAAGCTATCATCTTATTTGAATAGGTGTGGATAGATGCATCCTTCTCTTCACACATATTCAAATAGTCATCCTTTGAATGAATCCATCCCTTAGATCATTATCAAACATCTTAGGGTTCCTTTTGTTCAAAATCCAAAAACAAAATCAAAATCAAAGTCAAGGACAAAATCCCAAATCCAAAATCCAATCAAATTCAAGTCCTAAAGCCTAGTGTCTCATTCAAGATTTATCAAAAGCCAAAACATTCATATCATTCATCATCATCATCACCTTTGATCCCCAAAAAAAAGCATCCTAAAACTTTCACTTTGGGACATAAAATAGAGATTAATCCAAAGAATCAAGAGATTCATCTCCCATATTCTCAAAGATTGATCCCTGTTTTATGGTTCTAACTAGATCTCAATAAAAGAAGAGTATGGAAGCCAACAAAGAAACACTCGCTTCAAGTGATCTTAGCCAAACCACTCCTGAAATGAATCCCATTGGGGATGGAAATCTCACAATTAGCCTTCCAACATCATCACAAAACCCACAAGAGGAAACCCAAGGGGAGGATCTTACCTTTGGAATGTCTCACGAAGAAATAGTTGAAATGCTCCAAAATCCAGACAACCATAGAATCATCAACATCATGATGAGACTTAACCCTTAGTTGTACATGCTTGAACTAGCAAAACAAGGGGCCAAGTTGCCTTCGGATTTTGATGTGAGCACTATAGTAGAGACATCTTTTCCACCAATCTCATCCACCATCCCCATTTCATCTACACCCCCATCTCAAAACGTCATGGAAAATATCCCGCAAATCACAACATCATTTGCTCCAACTCAACCCAACATTAACAAGGTAAACACATTCCTCAATGCACTTCAATCACATCCCCTTGTGAATAACCAAAACTTGGATGCAAACACCACAGTGGAACAAAACATCCCCCATAATCCATTACACCAAAATGTTCCTCTCACTTTACATTACGACCCATCATCAACATCTCTTCATGGGGCACCACAAACACCTCTTCTCACAAATTCACAAGAGGAGGGAGACATGTTCGGACCAGGGGGGCATTTTCAACACCACAACACTCTTGCAAGGATTCACTCCCCTTACATTTCCACTTCTCCCACCATCACCATTGTCATCAACACCACTCCTTGGTTTAGGGCTTCCCCCTCTACCGAGTATCAATCAAAACAACATCCCAACCATCAATCAAAACATTTTTCCAAATGCTCAAAACTTATTGTTTACATCACAACAACGTCAAACACACAAGCAATGGCAAACATCATCAAACACCCCCACAACATTGCAAAGCATGGTCTCTCAAGGTCCAATCACATCAACGATGCCACTTACCACATCAACAACACCATCCACCAATCACGCAATCAACATGACAACACCATCCACCAACCAAATAATCAACACAACATCATCATCTACCACCATTCCATTTCCACCACCACCTCCACCACCACCAACATTCACCACATCAAACCAATTTGACGCAACATTGCAAGCCGCTTTTCAAAGAGGATACCAACAAGTACAGAGACAATAATCCATGCAACAAGATGCTCAAGTTGTACAAGCTTCCAAAGCCGCACAAGCCACATTACAAGCGCAACAAGCTCAACAAGCCCAAGCTTTATTGTAACAACAACAACAAGCCACCCAAGTTGCACAAGCATTACAAGCACAAAGGGTCACTCAAGCACAACTTTTATTACAACAACAAGTGGTGCAAGCACAAGCACAAGCGCAAGCTCAAGCACAATTTCTTGCACAAGCAACACAAATGCAAGCATATCAGCAAGCCCTAAATCAATACCAAGAGCAACAAGAAGCAGCAAAATTGGCTACCCAACAACAAGCGTTGTGGGAACAACAACAAGTAGAACAACAAGCATTGTTAGAACAGAAACAAGCGCAGCAGCAAGCACAACAACAAGCGTTGTTGGAGCAACAACAAGTGCAACAACAAGCACAAATCCTAGCACAACAAAAACAAGAGAAACAACAAGCATTGTTCATCCAAAAGCAAGTAGAATCCTACTTCACCCGCCACAACATACCGATACCATCGAACAATGTACCGACCAACCCATCCACCCAACCAATGATTGAAACACCTCAAAACACCTTCATCCCACTCGATCCCCAAAAATGATGTGACGACACAACTTAGGGGTTGCTCTCGCAACAAGTGCGCTTGACCTTCAATTCAGTGGATAAACCAAAAACACAAAGTAACTCAGGTCCCTATCCTGATAGGAGCCTAGACATGAAACTATTCCCTAAGGGATTTGAAATCCCCAAATTTGAGAAGTATCGAGTGATGGGAAACCCTGAAGATCACATTAGGGAATTCCAGGTTCATTGTATGGAGGTCAGATATGATGATACTTATCTGATGCGACTATTCCTTAGGAGCTTAGCAGGCAATGTTATAGAATGGTTCTCTCGCTTACCTTCAGGCATTAGGACATTTGAAGAAATTAGAGATGCATTCATGAAGAATTATGCATGTAACATTGCAATGGATGTTAGTCTAGAAGAACTATACACTCTGAAATAAGGAAAGAATGAATCTTTTGCTTCATTCCTTGAACGATGGTGATCCAAGGCCAATCAGAGCAAATGGACCATGCCAGAAGAACAACAAGTCTGCACAATCATAGCCAACCTTGAAAGTCACCTATCATTCTATCTCAAAGTTTAGGGTATCACTACATATGAACAATTGATCTCCAAGGCGCTCAGCATCGAAAGAGCCCTTGCAACTCAACCCACTGAATCAACGTCATATAACAAACCACAAAACAACTGCCCATCATCTAATTACAATGATAAACCTTGTACATGGGTGAGAAACAAGAACATCACTAATGATGGCATCATCGATGCCAAGGTGGTCATTAGTGGTTCACGTCAAAACACACCTACACAACAAATCCAAACACCACATCAAAACACTCACCACACAACGCATCAACCCAATAATAATCCCACAATCAATAACCTCAATGACCAAAGAGGACCACCTCAATGCAAAACATACCCCAAACAAAAATACACTACTTTGGGGGAACCACTTGAGGACATCATGAAAAAGCTAATCGATGAAAAACTCATCCAAGCTCCTACATTTGAGAATTATCAAGAACCTGATGTCAAACCTCCTTGGTACAATGAAAATCAACTATGTGAGTTTCAAAAAATCAAAGGCCACACCATAAACAATTGTATGAGACTCAAGAACATCATCCAAGATCTCATCGACAAAAGAATCATAAATGTGGAAGCACCTACAGGGAATCAGGACCTTAAAATCTACACGAATCTGATGCCAAATCATGGCAACAAAGGGAATAATAAGGATAAAGGAAAAGGTAGTGTCAATCTCCATGTATAATGAACCGCCGTTGCCTCCCTAAATGAATCGCATATCATCACCATCAAGGGCCATGTCAAGACTGCGGAGTCACCACAAGAGGCGTAGTGCCACCATTGCAAGATCCAACCAAATAGAGTCCTACATCAAGAGTCAAAGCCTGAGACAATGTTGTAGACCAACTCAAAAGAATGCCAGCACACATCTCCATCATGGAGTTGTTAAAAATCTCATTAGTGCATAAAAAGATCCTTGAGGAAGCATTAGCCTCATCCACTGTCCCTGTAGACCTCGATGTGGAACAATTCCAAGCTATGGTCAGAAACATCATAACACCTAATCTCCTTATGTTTTCTGACCAAGATTTTCCCACCCAACCATCTCACAATTGTGCACTTCACTTGGAGGTCATTGTAAACAAGAGAAAAATCAAAAGGGTCCTGGTGGATGGGGGTGCAAGTTTGAACATTTGCTCTCTCAGCCTAATCAAACAATTGAAAATATCAGAGGATACCATTGAAAAAGGTAAAGGCATCACAATCAGAGCATATGATGACAAACAAAGAGTGTCTCAGGGCATGATTAAACTCCCTATTCAAGTAGGGCCAATGCTTATGGAAACCACCTATCAAGTCCTGGACCTCGACTTACCATACAACATTCTCCTGGGACGCCCATGGATCCATGTAATGAAAGTCGTAGCATCAACTTCCACCAATGTGTAAAATTTACACATAATGGACAAGAGGTTACTGTCCATGGAGATCCTGAGCCATTTTCATACTGCAAGAACCTTGAAGCCAAATATTACAAAATCCCCCAAGTGCCAAAAAATGATGAGGGCCCATCCACATCATACATCAATCCCACCACTCTCACGTCCACTTCTACGACAGAGACACCCACCATTCCCACCATATCCGATATCAAGCTCATCATCTAGGTGGATGGTTGTGGAAGTTATAGGCTCCCTAACAATGATTTTGTGATAGGAGAGTTACCACAATCTCCTAGATCACGAGGACGCCCACAAGAAAATCAAGCTTCCACATCACAAACATATCCTGAGGATTATCCTGAATTCACAAGCTGGGGAGACCTTGGCTAGGAGGTTACTGAAGCAGATCCATCTCACATGTTGTACCGAGATGAAATACCAACACTTGAATTACCAATGGATGAAAGAAGCAAAGTCCTACACATGATGCTTGCGATGGGATGTGACTGAAACCAAAGATCGGGGCAAAATGACAATGGGCTCTTAATACCAATCATGCCTGAGATGCGACCTATAAAAAATGTTGGTCTTGGATGTACCCCTCCAAGAATAACAATACGTGGCCGAAATCCTCTGGTTAGAGCCGCTAATGTTTCTCCTCAGCCAGTCCTAGTACAAGTGCACTCCCCAATACCCATAGGGACATACATGCATAACTTTATCACTAAGCCCTATATTAGTAGCGATGACAAAGATATCATATCCAATCTCCCTAGGTT
>VDFB02176413.1:0-10846 GCA_007258455.2 Sequoia sempervirens
AATTATTTTGTCATCTTTCATCTATAGTTAAATAGTTACCATTAATTATTTATCTATTCATAGTCCTTTAATTCTTCCATAGTTAAATAATTATTAAAATCATTTAACTATCCCATGCCACCTTCCCTATTAAATAATTAATCTAAATTAATTATTTAAGGTCTAATTTCTATCTCTCCATTTAATTAAATTAATAAATTTAATTAAATGCTCCTATTCATATTTTCAAATAAATAATTTGAATAAATAATTTTATTTTCCGCTTGTCCATTTCTTCTATTTTTCAAATAAATAATTTGAATAAATAATTTATTTTCCCACTTGTCCATTTCCTCCATTTTTGAGATAAATAATTTAAAATAAATTATTTATACCACTAGTCAAAGATGCTCTGTCATAATCCCTGTCATAACATTCATTTTACTGTCATGGCACATATGCGCCATAAGTTGGGTGTCATAGCGTCGTCATAATTTCCATGCATGGCATATTCTTGGTGCATCAATTCTCGACTATTGATCTTGGCATCTTTTGAGACTTCACTTCAACCATCCATTTCGTAACATCCCTCTCATGCCGAATTCCCATCCATCTTGGAATCTTTCTAGAAGATTAATCTCAACCGCCCATTCAAATGGTTGTCTATAAAGCAACCTTCCTTCTCCATTTTCAGCCTTAACAACTGCCCTTCTCTAACTTTCACTTATCATTTGGTGTGTATTTGGCATTATCAAGACCACAACTGAGGCATATTTGCAAAAGGAGAAATAGGAGAGCAAGAGAAGTGATTCAAGTTCAAGCATGGGAGTATTTAATTCTAATTTTATTTTCCCTTATGCTTACTTTGTAAGCCCTTGTTTGGATATGGATTAATAGTTTAGAACCCTGTTACGGGCCACTTTTCTATTCTATTCTGATTCTTCAACCCATCTTACAAAAAGTATTTTCATCACCAATTATAGGTGTTTTTTGGCCCATCATGATCTTGCACCCACACTTTTTAAAGAGTAGCGATGTGAAGGAAAATGTTCATCAAATGGCTAATACATCTACGTTTCCTTAAATAAATTGCCCCTAGGAAGTTTACTAAGTCACAAGAATCCTTAGATGACAATGTTCCAAATTTTATTGGGTTCTAACTTGATTACCCTTCGTCCAATCTATCCATTGGATCATAGTAAGCCACTTCCTATAGGATATAAGTAATATTTTAAAAAAAAATTATAGAGTTTATTGCCATGTGATGTGGAAAAAGGGATCTAGGGTTTTAAATCATTTACCTTTCCTAATGTTACATTAGAGAGGAACCAAAGTTGATCACACAAGACCACTTGGCTACTATCCTCAATGAAAGAGCCATAATGATAGATCAAAATTTTGGTTCTCTTTTTCTAGAGGTTTCATTGGATTGATATGATTGATTAGGAATTGAATTAATTTGATTACATATATGTAAACTAGGTCAACTATAAATCCACAAAAAAAATGATATGATTTTAGAAAAGTAAAGAACTATAATACAAGGATCAACATGACAAAAAAGTAGAGTGAAGAGATAGATGAACCTAGCATGTAAATTGGGCTAAAATTACCTAGATAGGGGAAATGAATCCCTAGACTATAGAATGCTATTGCCTAGAATTTATGGATAGGTCTTAATAGGTTACATTCTTTAGGTTCTTCCCTCCTATACTCATATTTGGAACTTCGTATGTTGATGGATAATTCTTCTTTCCTTAATTTTTTGTAGTAGGAGGCTTGAATACTTAATCTTACAATTAGGTATTCAATGCTATTTGAACTCCACTTCAAATCTTCCACCTGAAATAGAGGGGAGAAAGGGTTGTGCCATACAGGGGCTTGCCTAAGTCAAACCTCTTTTTGGTGTTTCCACCTCCACAATAGTTATGATGATGTAAAGAGTGCTTGTCCTTAGTCAACCAAAGGAAAATGGATACAAATAAGTGATAAATAACAAGTGTTGCAACTTAACACTCAGGAATGTTTTCCTTGATGGATTGAAGTCATGGTAATCATCTCATGCAAGGAGAATTATACACTTTATTTAAGGTCTTGTAAGTGTTAGTACTCACAAAACAAATGAACATAAAGCATAAGCAATCTTACTCATAAACATGATGCATTGTTAACATGAATCTTCACTAGTTAAAAAGTGTTGTAATAATGCAAGTATTCTACTCTTAAATGCTTTTTAGGATACACAATTGGAATTCAAATTGCCTTGTTGATTGCCTTTAGTTTCAATTGGTGAAAAAGACATTTATATATGCATTTATTTGTTTCTTGCAAAATAAATTGTAAAAAGACGAAAAATTAATTTAGATTTGTAAAATTAAAAATGCTAATAATAACATATTCAAAATTGGGCCAAAATAGGTTGGTAAAGGGAAATGGCACCTTAGACTAGACCTATTTTGGGGATTTTAGTGTTGTTAATTAAACAATTAATATTAATTTCTAATTTTATTTTGATTTTTTGAAAACGAGTATAAAACGAGAAAATTATAAGCACAATTGGGTCCAAGAAAATAGGGGGAGCTAAATATATTGTGAAATTGTTAGGGGTGAAAATTTATGATGCTAAATTTATCCCCCACTTATATGAGAGTATGAACCTACACTCATGCTCACACTAAAGTAAGAATAAGCCAAGAAGGGTTCTTTTATCAAACAGTAGAGAGGTAGGATGATGTTGAATCTAGCATCCATGCACTAGCCCGTAGGCTCAAGGTCCTATGGAACAACAATGTAATTGTTGATGGTGCTTTTGGCACAGCAACATGCAAACAAAATATTGCTACTTTGTTTCTCCTGAAAGAGAAAGATGATCACCTGGATATCTTAGCTCCCAAGGTCTATGTAAGTGGTTCTCAACTGTGCTGATGTTGCTCAATGGCTCAATGTAACAGTAATATTCAAGGGGCTTGCTGGTGTTAGGCTTCTGGATTGTTCTAAGATCAAGCATGAAATAAAACCTAATTTAACTGGGGTTTTTAAAGAAACAACAAAAGATAGGTCAGGGTTTTGGAACATAAAAGAACAATGATTTATCCAACACTATGGAAACTTGTTAATTTCAAGGAACTATAAACTAAAACCGAGGAACAAGATTAACTTGTGATTAACAAACACAATTGTATTCATTCCCAGTACTGATTTGATAGTAGATTGCAATTCATCTATTTAAACAAAACATAAAATAACATTTTTCATTCCTTGAAGACTTCACAAATCAAATGATTAATTCAAGACAAACACTATTCTGAAACACAACATGAAATAGATTTTAATCTGGTTGCTTCTACTGTTGATGAAACAGATAAGCAACATTTACAAAGCTGGCACAATCACCAGTGTACAGATAATCTGTGATTTTAGATTGTTTTCATTTACACTAAGGAAACTGAAAGGTACATTGGTCTATTCTGAATCTGAATCTAAATCCTAACCAAGAAGACAGAAGAAACTCCTAATACAAAGAATTAGGAAGCCACTCTATCTCCTTCTGTTAACTTACTAACTCCTAGATTTTCTAACTGTAGAAGTTCCAACCTTTACAAAGAGGCAAGAATGCCTTATATACAGGTCTATGTACCCAAAAGAATGTGCTGTCCTTGTATTAGGGTTTTCAAAAATATCTCCTGACTGCAAGAGAGTTGGCTCTTCGATCCTTCTAAGGAGGGTCCAAGTTACATTCAATGTGAAGCCCTGCTATCCATGTTGATGAAGGATTTCTATCCTTAGGAGAATCCTTTTAGATATTTTTGGTAGCTGCAACATTAACTCTTCTGTCTTTGTGTCCACCTTTGAACTCTATTGGAGTCACCTTGAATGCTCAGAATATCTCCATCAATACTGATCTACCTCCTTTCCAGTGGTCACTACAGCTGTCCCTATGAGTCACAGTTTCTCCTTCCCTTTAGCTTCCTTTTTGTTCTGAACTTCTCTATACGTCGACTGTCCTCTGGAAGCACCATTGGGCCTCCTTGCAGATCTGAACACCGTGCGAGCCAATCCATCATCATCTATTCTTAGAAGGAGTCCATCTGGTTTACATTCTGCCAGTCTCCTTCAGGGTGGTAGTCAATCGGTCAATGGTCAACCTTAGCTCCCTCTAATTGGAAGATCACATGCCATGCCAGATTCCCGGGCAGTCAAGAGCGGTCTTCCTTAAATCGCATGTTGGTGAGACACTTATCATGTCTCCCCAATGTGATTTTGTCTTCTAACAGTTATCAGCATAGTGTAGACCAATCGATGAGACCTTTCAGCGAGCTACATAAGTTATACCGATACACATCGAGGTCACCGAGACGATCGCTATCGGTGTGAGGTCATGGCGATCTCCTTAGTCCTTCGGGGAGCTTCTTCCAAGCTCAAATTTCTTTCGGTGAGACCTTATACTGTCGGCCAAAGTTCTCGATGAGCTGCAGAAGTCATACCGAGCTCACAAAGACCATCGGCATGATAATCGCTAATAGGTAGGACATCATAGCGAGGCCAGATCTTTTTCCCTGAGCTCATTTTCCATGTTGGGGAGAGTGTCGCTTGTCGCCGTGACCTTATGGTGAAGTATTCTTTTTCTCCCCAAGCTCTTTCTTCTTCTTCGTGCTCCAAGCTCCTTTTCCTCCTTTTGATATTGATCATGCGGTCACCTGCATCTCCTCGGGCGACTTCCTCTTCCTTCCCTTCGTTCATTTCTATCGAGATTCTATCACTTTGGGGAAATCTACCCCAAACCTCTTTTTCCCACCGCTCTCTTTTGTTTCGTGTGACTTTTCCCCATGACCTTTGGCAAAGGCCCCGATCCTTTGGCTTCAACTCGATTTTCCGCAGTTCTCCTTTTCATTCCCCGAAGCTTCACGGATTCGTCACAGACTCGTGAGTAAAAGCTCAATTTTATATACTGGCGTCGGGCGATTCTTCGGCGGGCACTTTGGCTGCCCGTGATATCCTTTTTTCCTGACTCACACTCCAGGTCCTCTTTTGCTGTTGTTCACTGTCGGCAGATTATCCAGGTCGGATAAGAGCATACGTGGGGCCCTTTGCCCTCCTCCAGCCCTTCTTCATTGCTTCCACGGCTTTACTCTTCTCGGGAGAGTTCTACCTACAGGAACATCTTCGCCGAATCACCTTTCCTCGGCGAAGCTTCTTTTCTTATGACGGGCCGGTGACTTCCTTCTGCTGGTGAGACTTTACATCGACCGAGGGCCTCCTTTTACCGAAAGCACTTAACCTTCTCTCGGCTCCTCTTTTGTCTCGGTTCGCGATGACTTGGCGGTATTCTCAGCTGAGATCTCCTAAGAAAGGAAAGTCTTTTCACCGGCAAGCAAACCTTTTTATCGACGGTCTGTGAGATATTATGAGTCGCCGGTGACTTCAGCGCTCAACAAACAAAAATTCGCTGAGATTAATTTTCACTGCTGCCGGGTAAGACCGAAGACTTCTGCCAAGACTACATGCCACGTCAAGTTGTCGCCGAAGCGCTCACTTATGAATTGATCGTGAGACGAAAATACTCGGGGAGACCCTCCACCGAAAAGATAACTCTTGCCGAAGTGTTACCCTGGTCCTTGCTAGTCGGTGAGACTTCGTGAAGTCACCGAGACTTCACCCTGAAGTCAAAATCTCCCGCCAGTATGTACTCTCTCCATTGTTGATCGGTGAAACATTTAGATCTCGCCAAGACCTTTCTCCGAATGAGAATTTCATGCTGAAGGGAAGCTCCTAGTCGCCATGATCTCGATTGATGTCTTGCCAATAGTTGACTGCACATGAATTTCGCTCGCTGTGACATCTCTGGGGTCTTGCCGACTTTTGCCTTAACTAATTTTTAGGACCAACTGGATTGAGGCATGCCTTCCAACCGAGCTCCCCTAGCAAATATTATCATGTGTAGGATTTAATCTTGCAAAAGAAAGGTCTGCATTAGTCCTCAGAAGCAAATAAGACATATTATAATAAATCCACCATTGCTTATAATTTTTTTACCTAATTCCTAGTAAAAGAAACCAACTTAGGGCTAAGATATAGGACCAAGATTTAAATTAGGCGTAACAAAAAATTAGGAGAAAAACAAAAGAATTCCAAAAAGAAAAGAAAATAACAAAAAGCAAAGAACCAAAAGAGAAGGGGGGACCCATTTTGTTCCAAATCAAAATGGGGGTGGTTATGCAGGGCATAATAGTAATGACAAAGGAAAACACACACATGAGGTGCAACATGCAAAATGAAAAACATAAAGCATACACAATGGAGACTTAAAATTAACACAATGAAAAACACACATGATGCAAACATATTGAAAACACAATGCAAACATAATTTAAACATGATGCAAATACAAAAGGTGGGGTATGACATCATAGAATAGAATGATCCACATAATTCTTACTAGGATCTATACCTAAGGTACCCATAAATCACAAGCTAGAAAAGTTTGATATTTTCTAGGTGAGCCATGAATACATAAAAAAAATCATAGGATAGTGAAGTCTAGTATTCACCGGGTCATCTTGATAAGAAACAACATAGGCTAGTGAAGTATGATATTCACTAGGTGATCTTGATAAGTAACAACATAGGCTAGTGAAGTCCGAGATTCATTAGGTGAGTTTTTAAAATAGTAGCAAATGAAAACACACAAGGGCTAGTGAAGTCCAATATTCACTACGTGAGCTCTTATGTCAACCATACTTGCAGACACTTAAAAAGTATTGATTGATATTATGCATCTGATTCTGATTAATTAACACCATTTCTTCCTAAATCACCTGAAACTAAATAATTAATTAAATAATCAAACATTATTTAGTTAAAATCAACAATTTCTGCTATTAATCAAATAATTAAATTTATTAGATTAATTCACCTTTCTTTTGACTAATGTTCATCATATTTAATTAAATTAAATCATTTAATTAAATCCCCCCAAATCCTCTCATTTGATCAAATTAAATCAAAACAAATGTCACAATCCCTTAACCCATTCAAGTTAATTAATTCTAAATTAATTAACTCTAAACCACTTTCTAATCATCATTAACAAATCCTCTAGCTTTTAACTCCTCAAGAGTTAAATCAACCCATGGTCAACTAACCAGGTTGCACATGAAAATAATTTATTTTAATTATCTAATTCCTCTATTTATCCTCACAATGACATATTCCAAGGAATATTCCTCCCAACTACCTCCTCATTCAATTTCGCTCCAAAGGTTTTAAATAACCTCTTACACATTCATTAACTCCTATTACATCCTCATTTACTCCTTTTACATCCTTTCAAATCTTCAACCATATTCATTTACTTCTTCTTACAACCTTTCAAATCCTTGACCATTCTCATTTGTTCCTCTTACATCCTCCTTTACTCAACACATTCTCCAAAATGTGCTCCACCCTTATCCAGTAGAATTGTGAAGTGTCACATTCTCATTGGTTCCATTTTTATCCCACATTCACCAATTTCTCTCATTCTTCAACCCTTGATTCCTATAAGTAGAGGCTTCCTCTACTCAATATGGATCCACAACTTGAAGCATTCTTACTATAGGCATTTTCACTCATAGCAAATTCACCTTTTTCATCACATTTGAAGCTTGTTTCATCATTTTAGGAACTTGGAATCATCAACATCATCAAAGCTTATCAAATGGATTGGGAAAGGGCTTCTTTCCACATCAAAGGAGCACCAATCCTCCTATGGGGCAAAGGTTTATCTATTTTAATTTGATTGCATGTTGTCGTTGGTTTGTTTATGCTCTCATTTTTATGTTTTCTTCTTGATTTAGCTAAGAATCTCATAGGGAATGCTTGATTTATGTTTCTAACATGATTAAATAGTGTTTTTTGGTCTTGTGTTAGCTAATTGTAGATTTGGTGTTCACATTTTGGTGCTAGAAGGAGGGATAACCTTTTTATTTTGACAATTTGACTTGAAAATACCATTTTTTGTAGCTACAGGAGAGCGACGCTACTTTTTTTCGATACAACACTGCCTTTGCATATAGTTCTTGCCTTTGCTTGCACACAAAAAGTCGCCTTTGTTTCTAGTGCCACCTTTGTCACGTCATGTTTCCTTTGAATGTTGTTGTTGCGTCGCCTTTGCTATAATGTTGCTTCTTTTTGCTTGACTTTCTCCTTAATTATGCTTTCTGACAGAGCGTTGCCTTTGATATTGTGCCACATTTGTGCTCTTTGCCTGCTGCAGAGTGCTGCCTTTGCATTTGACCAAAGTTCCACATTTGTTTTTTTAGTGTTGCCTTTGTCAGTTGCAGAGTGTCGCCTTTGTTACCCAGTGTCACTTTTGCAGGAAGAGGAGGAAAATTGACTTGGAGACCTAAAAGCATCTTTTAATGCTCATTGTAATAGCTTAGGCTTTCCAATTCTATTTTTAATTTTCTATTTTAGGACCAACTAGAATTACTTTGGGCTTAAAATTAACAATCAACTCAAGCTTTGTCAAAGCTGGACTAAAATTGAACATTAGGAACTTACTAGACATTGCTTTGTGGGTTAAAATTGAACAAGACAAATTTACACTTAGCTTTTGGTGCTTAAAACAAAATCACTTTTACTTTGGGGATAAAAAAACTTGTGCTTTCTTTGATTTGTAATTTTTTGCAATACTTGTCACTTGAATGCCTATGCACTTCTCTCACGTAACTCAACGATCTTGAGAATCAAAATCTTTCCATTGACATTGGTTGTCTTAAATCACCCACACATTTCAATTCGGATCTAAAATTGATCCCCCATGTTAGTGTGAGGAAAATACATTGTGTGTGTTCCCTCCTTCCTCTTTACACGAACTAGGGGGTCGAACTACAAGTTTGCTCCCTCGATTTTGTTCACTTTTAGAGGGGCCTACCTAAGAGACACATTTGAAAGGAGAACTCAAAGGTGACTCCAACTGGTTTTTCAATCGAGCCAATACATAAATGGATAAGACTAAACTGTCAAGTCCTCATGGTATGTAGGTCTTATTCATACAGTGTCATTCAAAACAGGGTACTACCATAAAAAGTATACGAGCCCCTAGTAGGATTGATTAAAGCCTTTAGTGGCTTGTTGGATGCTCACAAGGTGCCATGTCCTTGAGTATCCGAACTAAGAACCAAATTTTTTAGTGACCAAAATCCTTTATGCTTGCTAGTGCATGAATGGTCGTTTTGAAGCCACCCCACATTTGTACTATTCAAAGTAGAAAAAAATCCTTAGGATCTCCGGATCTTCAAGATTTTGAGATTTGGTGGTCCTGAGAAGTGTGTGCCATGGAGGGGAGCCAGTGTCGCCAAATCTCTAACTGTTCGCTTTGTCTTAGTGTTTGGAGAAATCTGAGTGGGGACTCAACAAGTAGTATCTTTGTAGCCTAGGATTGTAAAATTTGTGATTCAATCAAACACATTGCTTGGATCTCAAACATTGAAAAAAAACATTTAAAAAGTCATCAAAATTTGAAACCCTTTGGAAAGAGAAAATATCCTTGAAGAGTCCAATTATTACTGCTTGTCCCTGGGGATTTTTATCCTTAGAGGCTTCTAAATATTTGAGCCCATATCTCAATTTTCTCTCTCCAAATTCAACCTATGAAAACTATGGCCTTGATTCTTTGATTTTCACATATTAGACCTTGTGGAATGAAAAAGAGTTAAGAAATACATTTAGTTTGGAATTTAAGCAAGATGTGTTGATGTGGTAAAAATAATCCATTTAATCAAGATTTAAAAGACAATTGAACCCCACATATGTGTTTGTTCTCATGATTTATCACAAAGTCAAGATTCCAAAATCAAAATTATTTATGCCACAACTTCAAGTTTAGGAGTCATACTCAAGAATTTATCAAGAGATACATTAGAAAGTGTAACCAAAGACAATAATCCAAGATAAACAAGAAGGTTACAAGGTTTTATAGACATATTCCGCTCAACAATATGGATATGTATGCTCAATTTGAGCCCCTCATTTAAGTCAAACATTGGTCTTTTGGATTTGAAACACTTTGTAGGAAATAACAGGTTCTTCAACACCTTGGTCTTATAAACAAAGTATTTCTAGGTTCATCTAGGATCAAACCAACACTTTCATTTGTCACATCATCCATCAAATCCCACCTCAAAAACAAATTTTAGAACTTTGGAAAAATCATCTATGCTAGAATTTTGGTAAATCCTTTAATCAAATCAAAATCACCTTGTTTGGCTAGGTGTGTGGGGATAAATAATTTCTCACACATTTAGTTAAATTAGCACCCTTTTGGACAAGTTTACCCCAAGATCACATTTAACATCTTGGGATCTACAAGTCCATTATCCAAATCAAACCAAATCAAAATCAAAATCCAAAATCCTAAGGTCTAGTATTCTTCCAAAGTTCTCAAAAGTTAAAACATCCATATCATTCACCCTTCATTTATCACACCATCATCATTTGATCCTTAAAAATCCTAGATTTTCTTTTTGTACCTAAAGTTTAGATCAACCAAAGGAGTTAGAGGTTTACCTCGCATATTCCTAAAATTTTATCCCAATTTTATGATCCAAACAAGATCACAACACAAGATCATGGAGCAAAACAAATAAACATCTACCTCAAGTGATTTAAGTAAAACTGCATTAGAATTCAACCCTAGGGAATCTATCAACCCTCCACTTAATCCCTCTCAACTACCATAAAATATTCAAGAGGTAGGTTTCCAAGTGGAGGATGTCACCAAAAACTTCCAAGGGATGTCCCAAGATGAAATATTGGAACTAGTTAAAAATCATGAAACACACAAGATTGTCAACACAGTCATGAGGCTCAATCCCATGCAATACAT
>VDFB02176414.1:0-27722 GCA_007258455.2 Sequoia sempervirens
TTATCGGATGATGAGGGAGAGGTTCTTCCTCAGTTTTTCAGAGAGCAGGTCGATACACAACCGTTGCCAGTAGTAGATTGGTACGCCAAAGAATATGCAACGGTCAAGGAGAGGTCTAGTAGAGTTATCCAGAACAGTATACTTTACCTCGACAGCAAGAAGACAAGAAGAGTAAGCATGCCCAGAGCAGAGCCGCCAGTAGTGGTGAATCCTACGCTACCTTCTTCGTCAAAACCTAACAAGAAGAAGAGGAGTAACCCTCCTAAGAAAGTACAAGCGCCAAACAATTCAAAGGGCAAGGCGCTTGCCACTGTTTCACATTCAGAGCCTGACAGACAACCGCTTATCACAGAGCCAGTTCAGAGATCAGCTCAGAGCCCGCCAGTACCTGAGGTTCAGCCTCAAGCTCCTACATTGGTTTCACAGCCGTCACCAGTCCCAATTCACATTGAATTGGACTTGGACTCTCCACCTCGCAGTGGGTCTTCTACACACTCACTCTCATCAGTACCTCCTGTCGTTAGTGCAGACCCTTCTAGTAGCATTAGCAGAGATTCATCTTGGATCGAGACTCAGCTAGGAAGGAAGAGGAGGCAACCATCTTATGTTCTCAATCATTCTGATTTCGATGACATTTATCAAGATGCGCCAGATAAGAGAGTTAAGAACATGGTTCACGTAGAGAGAAACACTGATATGGAGGTTGTTATCGAGACTGCTGTACCTCCGCAGGGGAAGAGCTTGGCTGATTTAGAGTCTCAGGATTTTGAAGTTATCACAGTCAACCTTGGTCGCAGCCCACGCCAGACTCAGGTTGATCTTCTTCAAGTTGCTACAGATAGTGCCAAGGACAGAATACTAAAGGACGGAGAGGATAAAACAGCCCTCAAGGCTGAAATCAGACAGCTTCGTCAGTACATTTCTAGTCTTGTGCACAGACCAGAAGCCATTAACACACTCCCACCGATGCTTGAGCCACCAGCAGAGCAAAGTCAGCTCAATCATTTAGTTGCATATGGCAAGCGTTTGGAGGAATGGGAGGAGGACTTCGTTGCTAGAAGGCATTACCGTACTCCTGAAGTTATATCGATTCGCGGTACAATGCCGCGAGCTCGTATTAAAGATGCTTCGAGGATGAGGCGGATATATTATCAACAAACCAGGGGATGAAATTTTTGATTGCTCACGAGTTTGGCTACGATACGACCATGGATGCGAGAAGAGACGAGAAGGCTATCTAATCTTGGAGACAGTTAGTTTGAAAGGCGAAGATAGAAACGATTTAACATCGAAGTTGGGCTGAGAGTAGAAACGCGTCACCCGGTGCACTCGGTTTGTGAGGACTCTTGTATCTAAACTGCAGGTGCCGTTATCGGTTGAGAAATTGTTGAATTGCCTATGTGGAGCTTCTGAGATGTTGTTCCAGAACTCCAGGCACTCATTCATATCATTTTCAGTGGGGAGACAGTTGGCTGTAAGATTACTCAGCTTACAGTCATGTCAACACTTTTCGATGAAGCAACGAGGAGCAGAAGGGAACTTCAGTCTCAGATCACAGCTGGTGAGGACATGCTGCATCGACATGATCCGTGTCAGAGTCTCGCCGCTCGGGACGGTGACCTGTCAACAATCTCATTGAGGGGTTGATTGCTCGAGATCACACATAGTGAACTTCAGTTCCCACTTCTCAGAATAGACTTCACACACACGAGTTGAACTGGATGTTACCCTTTTCAGTTAACTCGGGGTTGTCATCACATGCATACCTATTCTGAGAATCGCCTTGTTCACTTGGAGTTGTATTTAGGGTTTTCGTTAACTGATGATAGTCTTCCAGTTAACTTGTTTTAATAAGGACGTGCATGCTCGCACAATTGTCCATTTTTAGATTAGATGTTTCAGTTAAACTGAGGGTAGTTGCCCAGTTAACTGTATAGTTTGCTTAATTAGGGTTGGGCGCATTGCTTGCATGCATTGCAGGAACTATAGATAACACAAGGTGATTTTAGGGTTCCCTACACCTTGATGTATATAAATAAGAGCTTACGCTCATTTGTAAATAACTTTTGCTTGAGAGAGGAATATATGCTGCGCCTACCTTGCCCTCAATATTGCTCTTTTTCGTATTTGTTCATGTGTCTTCACTATTGCAATTGATTGTTATGCCACATAGGGTTCCAAAAGATTGTGATGTTGAATTCTTCCATAGTTTAGATAAATCTGTTTAAGCATCTTTATCATTGAAGTCAATTGCTATGCCACATAGGGTTCCAAGAGATTGAGGTGATAAGGCTGTTTTGTGTTTATTTATCATTGTGATCGATCGTTATGCCACACAGGGTTTCGAGAAGTTGCAGCGATAAATCTGTTTTGTGAATCTTTATCGATATAATCAAAGGTTATGCCACATAGGGTTTCGTGAGATTATAAAGATAAAGGCTGTTTCGTGAAGACTTTGCTGTTTCGGTCGAGTGTTATGCCACACAGGGTTCCATAAGATCGTCTTAGTGAATTCTTAAATCTGTTGTGCCCAATAAGTTGGTTTAGATTGAGATGATAGTTGTGCCACCTTGCCCTCAAGTAGAGAGTCTAAACCCACTTATCGTCAGATAGTCAAACCTTGCTCCGTTTCCTCTTGCTCTGTTTTCCTGAGGAGATTGGATAGATATAAGTTGTAGTTTAGTTGATTTGCGAAACCAGAGAAAACTCAGCTGCAACGTAAAAGTTCTTTCAAGAAAGTCTTGTGCCTCTAGCAGCTGAAACAAAAAGACAGGAAGTAGTTTTAGCTTATTTTTCTTTACAAAGCATATTTGTCAAAGAACATCGAGGGAGCTTCCCCTCAATAATTCGAAGAGCACTCATTGCGTAGTGTGCATAGGCTGTTCATAACAACTTGTACTCCAGAGGTGTTAGTTGTTACGCCAACAGTTCTTTCTGGCGCCCACCGTGGGGCACGAGGCCTTGAAATAACTTCATAAAAGCTGAACGCTTTTTCATATCACGTTTATGACTATCTGGCGTCCTACTGCTCCAGTATTGCAACCAGCACTAAGTCCGCCTGTTATTCAGCCGAATTTAGCATTCATCGAAGCAGAACAGTCAGATATCATCAGTAGCTTGCGCACATTCATCTTTGAAAATCATACATCTACATCTCAGTGGAGAAACGCAGCTACTACTCTGGATAAAGAAGAAGAAAAAGCAGATCTTGCAGCAGGTAGACCAGTTTTGCCACCTCCCGCGTGGAATTAAGCATCCTGGCTTATCAAGTTTACATTAGAAGAAGGAGAAGAAATCCTCCTATACAGCCAGATCCTGTTTTTGAAGAAGCTCCTGATCAGTTTACTGAGTCAGAAATTTTAGAAGAAGAATCTCCCACTCCAATTGCAGAGATGGGTGATCGTAATAACAACAACAACAATGGTGAAAATCTCAACGGTCGTAATGGAAGAAACGCAAGACGTCCAGCCCCTTTGCCTTGGGGCGACAATATTGGACCGTTGGCTTTACCAGGACATCATGAATTGCCCAAGGGATCACGCAAGTTTTTCCCGAGATTTCATGGCGATGGTTCAAAACATCCAGATGAACATTTATCAGCATTCACGGCGGCTTGTTCCGTTTTGCATGTTGCGCATGAGGACATCGCCGTTCGTCTTTTCGTGGAGACTCTTGAGAACAACGCAGCAGATTGGTTCAACAATCTTGAACCAGGAATTATTACAAGTTGGGCTGTCATGAGCGAGAAGTTTTTGGCAAGATTCAAGCCTGCCGAAGACAATCACAGATTATTTGCACAACTCTCAAATTCGAAGATGGAGAAGCATGAACCGATGAGAGAATTCGTGGCAAGGTTTAATCGCCTTGTTACACGTCTTTCTCACACTTTGAATCCATCTGATGAGATTTTGATGAGTTCTTTCATCAACGCGTTGCCATCAGAAATTGCCTTTTTCTTGAAGATAAGCGAAGAAGATGATCTAACACACCTTCAGGAGGAAGCAATCAAGCTTGAAGATACCATGATTACAACCGGCAAGATGAAAGATGATTCGATCAGGCCGCTCGTGCAAGCGTCGGCCGATCCGTTGCTACAGAAGGTAGCAAATGAGGTGACGATACTAAAACGGCAGTCACCACCTCAAGGGCAACCAGCCTTGCCCTCACCTCCTTTTCAATCTCAACCAGCATATCAGCCGAGGAGGAATAACTTTCAGCCGTATAATAATTTCAAGTCGAAGTTTCCGCAAGGACAACCGAGACAAAACAATGAAGCTGAAAAGGCTACGGTCTTTTGCACGTTCCATGATTCAGCAGAGCACACCGGGTCTACTTGTCCGGAAAATCAAAGAATGAATCAGCTCATGGGATTTGCTGATTCCGCTCCTAGTTCAGACTTCATACCTTCCAGTTCAAACGTCGTCTCTTCACAGCCAGACGAGTTTGATGGCGACTCCGCAACGGGATATTTTGATAGAGAACCCGTTATTGAAGAAGAAGAAGAATCCCGTTTTTCTCTTGCAGTGAATCATGAGAATATTACCTCACCTGTGTTCACTCGTGCTCAACATTTCAAAGCACAGAAGGAGGAAGAGGAAAAGCGGAATTTGAATGCGAAAGCAAAAGAAGTAGTTTCTACTTCTAATCAAAAACCTTCACAAGAGAATATCTTGCCAGCAGCTTTAGATACGTCTTCAGCGAGCTTTGACATTGTTTCTTCCATGATGAAGACTAAGGTGCAGATATCTCAGCTGGAGTATTTACAAGATCATCCAGAGCAGTTGGATAGGATCTTGAACGTTCTTAAGAAGAAGAATGTCGTTCAGCCGACATTGTTACAATCCTCAGTTCCTGCAGAAGAGAAGCCGAGGCCATTTTATATATCTTTATATATAGGAGGTTTCAAGCTGAGCAATTGCATAATTGACAGTGGAGCTTCGGACAACGTAATGCCCTTACAAATTATGAATGCGTTGGGACTTTCGTGTACCCCGACTCAGGAAAAGTGTTATTCACTTGAGTCTAAACCGGTGCCGTTAGTTGGTCAACTCAAAGATGCGCAAGTGAGGCTAGCGTCTTGTCCAGAGAAGAAGATTATGATGACTATCCTTGTAGCTGATATTCCTACCAGTTACGGGATGTTACTTAGTAGAAGTTTTTGCAAGGATCTTGGAGGAGAAATACAGATGGATTGGTCGTTCGCGACAATTCCATTGAAGAAAGGTACTTTCAAATTAGAGCCGGAAACCAAATCAAAGTTTACAGTGGTAAAGTCCCAGGACCCACATGCTCAAGTGTTGTATCAAGACACGGGTCCAGGCACATACGCTATGGTGTCTGAAGTGACAGATGATTGTCAGAATTTTGCACTTTCCACCGAATTACCAGATGAAGAATCAAAAGTGTGGACGATGCAGTTTGATGGCAGTTGTTCGACTTCAGGTTCCGGAGCGGGAGTAGTGATT
This sequence comes from Sequoia sempervirens, assembly GCA_007258455.2. Taxonomy (NCBI): domain Eukaryota; kingdom Viridiplantae; phylum Streptophyta; class Pinopsida; order Cupressales; family Cupressaceae; genus Sequoia; species Sequoia sempervirens. Next base: position 5,466 of record VDFB02176414.1, read on the forward strand.
ATCTCTCCCGAAGGTCGTTTATATCCTTTTGCATATAGGTTGCAATTTGATTGCACTAATAATACTGCAGAATATGAGGCGCTTTTGTTAGGTCTCAAAAACGCAAAGGATATGGGAATCAAGCTGCTTCAAGTTGAAGGAGATGCAGAGCTGATCGTAAAGCAGGTCAGAGATCAATTTCAAGTTAGAAAGAATCGTCTCCAAAACTATAGGCAGAGAGTATGGAATGCAATCGAATGGTTCGATGCATTTAATATCAAATACATTTCAAGAATGAACAATAGCAAAGCTGATGCGCTTGCAGTTTCAGCCGCTCTTTTTATGCCTAATTCTGATTTTCGTCAGAATTCATTTGCTATTGAGTTAATTTACAGACCAGCTGTTCCTGATAATTCAGACAACTGGCAAGTCTTCAGTGATGATGAAGATATCAAAGAATTTCTCGTCATGGGAGACAACTACAAAGAATTGTTCTTTGAAGGGAGCTCAACTCCTTGCAGAGAGTCAATTACTGAAGAATCTGAGGTTATAGAATCTGGAATCATACAATTGAAAGGAAATCAGATTCCTAAAGGTTTTGTATCCTTAGAGGATATTTTTGACAGGCATGATCGTTACATCCAAGATCAGAAGAGGTCAGGGGTGAATACTTCGTCAGAATACAGTCAAGTCAACATAGGTACTGAAGACAAGCCTCGGCTTGTGAATTTGGGTACGTGTTGTACTCCGGACGAGACTGAGAGGTTTATCGCCTTGTTCAAGCAATACAAGGATGTTTTTGCCTGGTCATATGAAGATCTAAAGGTCTTCACACCCGTTGAATTGTCTCACACAATTCCGCTGAAGTCTGAAGTGCAGCCTTTCAGGCAGAAACAAAGACATTACAATCCGCGAATTCAAGATACTATCTATGCGGAAATTCAGAAGATGGTGGATTCTAGAATAATTTTTCCTATTCATCACTCCACCTGGGTGTCAAACATCGTTCCTGTGCGCAAAAAGAATGGAGAAATCAGAATTTGCGTTGATTTCAGGAACTTAAATCAATCGTCCTTGAAGGACAATTATCCCTTACCGATCATGGAGCATACATTGCAGACAGTTACCGGATCGGAAATGCTATCACTTCTTGATGGTTTTTCTGGTTACAATCAGATTGCAGTGGCTGAGGAGGATCAAATCAAAACAGCTTTCACCACGCCGTGGGGAACGTTTGCATATGAGAGGATGCCTTTCGGCCTTATCAACGCCGGTGCTACTTTTCAGAGAGCCATGGATTTAGCGTTTGGGGATCTTAGGAATAAGATCATAGTCGTCTATCTTGATGACTTAACCGTTTTTTCAGATAAACGGAGTGATCACTTTTCACACCTCGTGAAAGTGTTCGAGAGATGTAGGTATCATAAAATATCTTTGAATCCAAAGAAGTCAATCTTTGCGGTTACGGAGGGCAAGTTACTTGGTCATATCGTTTCCAAAGAAGGTACTAGAATAGATCCGAATCGGGTGGATTCAATCAGAAACCTATCTCTCCCTACAAGCAAAACGCAGGTGCATTCATTTTTCGGTAAAGTTAACTTTATCCGAAGATTTGTACCTGATTTCTCAGAGCTGACGAAGGAGATTTCAGCAATGATGAAGAAGACGTCTACATTCGTGTGGACGGACGAAGGCAAGCAGGCCTTTAATAAGATAAAAGAAGCTATTGCTAATGCACCAGTGTTAGTTCGGCCTAACTTTCAGAAGGATTTCATTCTTTATTGTTATGCGTCAGAACATTCATTGTCTGCCATTTTGACACAGCAACTCAGTGAGGAGGGTGAATCTCCTATTGCTTTTATGAGTGCTAATTTCAAAGATGCTGAGATGCGTTATTCCCAGATCGAGAAGAACGCTTATGCTGTCGTCAGAGCTGTCAAGAATTTCAGATTTTATCTTTTGAATTCACATACTACGGTGTATGTCACCGATCCAGCAGTAAAAAGTGTGCTTACTCAGCAGGAGATGGGTACGAAAAGAGGAAATTGGATCGCGAGGGTTCAAGAATATGATCTGGAGATCAAACCAACCAAGCTTGTTCGCGGGCAAGGTCTTTGCAGGTTATTGGCGGAAGATGGAGATCGCAAGTTCAAGAGCAATAGTGGAATTATTTCAGATCAAGAAGTTGAAGAAGACTTACCTTTGGTCTTATTAGTTAATTCTGCGGAAGAATGGTACACACCTCTTTGGTATTATTCAGCATATGGAGAATGTCCACGTCACATGGACAAACAGCAGAAAAGAACATTGAAATTGAAAGCACAGAATTTCGTGCTTGTTAATAACGTTCTGTACAAGCGTGGCCTTGACGGAACTTTCCTATTATGTGTCGGAAAAGATCAGCAGCGAAGGTTGTTAGAAGCTTTTCATAATCAAGCGTGCGGAGGACACTTTTCATCGAGGGTTACTGCATTCAAGATCCTACGAGCACAGTTCTATTGGCCAACTATGTTTCGTGACGCATATGATTGGGTGTACAAATGTCAGTTATGTCAGCAGTTTGCTGGTAAAATGAAATTGGCATCCTTTCCTCTCAGGCCAGTTATCATAGATGCTCCATTTCAGCAGTGGGGTATTGATTTTGTAGGTCCCGTCAATCCAAGTTCCAGCAAGGGGCATGTTTATGTCCTTACAGCAACAGATTATTTTACAAAGTGGGTTGAGGCAATCCCTACCAAACGAGCTACATCCGAAGTGGTTTGCAGTTTTCTAAAGGAGAATATTATTTCTCGCTTCGGAGTTCCTCGCAAAATTGTGACTGATAATGCTACTTGCTTCTCGTCAGAGGAGATTTTAAGTTTTTGTTTTGATCACGGCATAATGTTGTCTCATTCATCAGATTATTACCCTCAGGGTAATGGACAAGCCGAATCATCCAATAAGAACATTGTCACAATCATACGCAAGTTGGTTGAGTCAAATCAGCGAGCTTGGCATACTAAGTTGTACGACGCTCTTTGGGCTGATCGTATAACTCCTAAGAGAGCTATTGGCACCTCGCCTTTTATACTTTTGTATGGCACAGAAGCTATTCTGCCCATTACATTGGAGTTGTCTGCTTTACAGTTGGCATCAGCAGTAGAAGATGAAGAATTTAATGATCCTATTCAGAAGAGGATTTTGCTCCTGATGAAACTTCAAGAAGAAAGGACGGAGGTTGTTGATAAAATCACTCAGCATCAAGAAAGAGTGAAGAAAATTTTTGATAAGAAAGCTCGTTACAGAGACTTTCAAGTCGGAGATCAAGTCCTTTTGTGGGACAAGAGGCATGAGCCAAAAGGAATGCATGGAAAATTTGATTCCTTATGGTTAGGGCCCTTCCAGATTCACGAATCAGCCGGAGAGAATACTTATATTCTTTCACATCAAGATGGAAGGCTCTTCCCGCTTCCTTATAGCGGGCAATATCTTAAGCACTTCAACCCTCCGGGGGAGGAGTAACATTGTAAATATTTTGTAAGTAATTTTTATGCTTTATCGTAATGTCGTATTGTATTTCCCCGTTTTGTGATGTTTTGTCGTGTATTAGGTGATTTAAGTAGTCTTGTTTTAGGTGATTTCTAGGTTAAGTTTTTAGGAAACTCCAAAGTTTTTAGGTGATTAGGGAAAATCCTGACTCCAATGCCCAATTATAAGTCACTGGTCTACTTAACACTGAGATTCTTAGGTTCTCCTATGCCGTAGGTATCCGACATGGTCACCAGTCGGAGCCTAATGTTGTACCCAAACCAAATTTTTTGCTTCATTAAGGCATTTTGCATTTAAAAGTCTAAACCTTGCTAAAATGTTGTAAAATACCGTTTTGGGCAATGTCAAGCATGGAGTTTTTGTCAATAGTTTGTCAGTCAAAGTCAGTTATATTGGTCAAAACCTGAAGCAGAGACTCAAAATGATTTTCACGATGGAGGAGTATTGCAGGCGGCATTTCATATTGCAGACGGTCATTTCAATGATCGAGCAGAGTTTTGATGATCAAATCATGGAGATTTCAGAGGAAAAGCCTCAAAGTGCAAGTATAGCTCGACCAGTTTTTGGAGGTCAAGATCTTATGCGAAGTGCTCAAGCATACAGTCAATCTCTTCGAGAATCAGCGGCTGCTCGTCCGAGCTATCAGCCGAGGCGTTCCGAGATCCACCGGCTCGGCTATCGCGATAGAAGTAAAAATCCCTAAATTTTAGGAGATGGAAATTTTGCTCATTTCAGGCAAAAGCGCGCCTCTAGCCTGAGGGCGCCCATTTCAAGGCAGGGGTAAAACTTGTCAGTTTCGTTGCCGAAGACATTCAATTTGTTCACAGCTAGTCTGCTTATCCGACGAGATATCAAGCATAGTCATCCGACTCTCAGAGTTCAGGCGGCAGACGTCCGGAGAACAGCTTAAAATGGAGTTTTCATGTTTTTGAGCTTCTCCGTTTATGCCCAGTGCAAGTACAAGCCAGGGGCGCTGGCCTAAAGGACCCCTCAGATGCCAGAATTTGCAGACAGAGTCTTCACAACATCAGTAGTATACTAGCCTAGCTCCGCAACGCATCATTCAGCTTGTCAATCCGACGTTCACGAGTGGTGGAGTGAGAGATTCCTACTAAACCCGCGTATTAATTTTCGAGGCGGAACCAACAAATGGTTTCGGTGTATTTTCCATGGTCTTTAGAGCTAGCCTTGGTCCGGATGAGCGTTCGCGTTCGAAGTCTTCACGACTATTGAGCGTAATCAATTTATCTTTCCAACGAGCATAGCCGTCGGCCTTTAGCATTTGGCAGTTGCTCGTGCGTGCGAGGTCTTTGGTGTCATATTACAAAGTAAAGATGTCCGAAAACGTCCAGAAAATGGCTGTCTGGGAGCGGTAAACATATTAAAAATACGCACTGGAGAATTTGAGGTCTTAGAAGCAGTTTTCTTGCCTCGACACCTCCAGTGACTTCTCTTAAGAGCCCTCCTGGCTGTCCGTTAAAACAGATAATGCCTGAATCGGGTCATCCCAGCTCCAGATATCAACTGTCAAAGTAGGGTGTTTTGACGACGTTTGATTTTCGTTGAAATGTCCAAAGTGCAACCTTGAGCCAGGGGCGCTTTTCTTTTTGAGGCCCTTAACACAGCTTTCAGTTCTCGTGTGAGCAGTCGTTGGATGCAGAATATCTCCAGTCATGCCGTGGAAGCCGTCTGCATTATGTGAGGGGTTCTACCATTCCGTCGGCCGGTAGTTTGAAGCATCGGATGGCAGTTTAGGAAAATGGCTAAGAATACGGAACTTCATTAAGCAATTTAATCAAGTCGCCTAATTTTCAAGGGATGGCGATGGATTTGCAGTTATTATTGTCTCCAGTGAGACATTTCTTCCTTGTTCAGTAGGCTTTCCGTTGATTATCTCAGATCAGTCTCAGCATCACCCGGTCATCCGGAAATCAGTGTCGAAGTTGGCCAGTCGCGACAGTGCTGTCAGCTATAAAGTAGGGATTTAATTAAAAACGAAGTATCTTGAGCAAATGGACGCCAATTTGCTCATGTGATGACTTTTCGGAATCAGCAAAGTCAAATGATGAATCTCAGAGCTTCAACCAGTTTGTCAACTGAAGTTCAGAATATGTCTATTTTTAGATGGTGTTTCTATTTTTGGCGCCATTACATGATAATAATTATTTTATTATTATTTTCAAATTTGAACTGAGCGGTGGCAGTGGTAGGCAACCAATCAGAGGCTTTCTATTCTGGTTAGGGTTTATGAATTCTTGCAGTTGCTAAGTGGTGCGAATTTATTATTATTTATACAGGCGCCATCTTCATTGTTCTTCACAAAGCTTTCAAAGAGAGTTCGATTTTTCTCAAGAGCAAATTAATCTTGAGTGAATTCGTATTTTCCTAAGGCAAATTCATTTCCTTCAAAAGAAATCGAATTTTATAAATTCAAAGTAAGTTCAAGCAAGTTCGTATTTCTTCAGAAGGAGAAAGAGGCGCATATTTCAAACTTCAAGACAATTCGCAAATCCTTAATTCCTTTAAAAAGGCGTCTCAAATTTCAATCAAATTCGCAAATCTTTCAAAGATTCAAAGGCGAATTTCATATCATCTCAAAAGGCGAAACCTCAAATTCAAATACAAATTCGTATTTTCTTCAAGGGAAATCGAATTTCTTTCATTAAAAAGGCGCAAATTTCAAGAGGAGCAATTCGTGGTTTTCAATTCCAAAGCGAATTCTTCCAGTTCAGAGGTGAAATCTTCATCAATTCACAGGGGCGATTTCATCTAACATATCTTTTTGCAGATTCAAGTTCACAAATATCAGTTATCTCAAGAAATCTTGGGCGATTTTCATAGAAGAAGACATCAAAAAACGTCTTTTGCATCCTTTGAATCTCAGATTTCTCACAATATACATTGTGCATGTTCACAAAATTAGGCGGTTGGTTGGACGGCGGGGTTTCGAATTTATGCGCTTGAATTTTTCCACGGAATTTTGCTTAGGCATTAGTTCTCAGTGCTAGATTTTTCTCAAGTGAATCTTTGGCCTGTCAGTAGAAGTTGAATTTTACGCCAAAATCGGCCGGGTTTGTCTTGATCCTTTTGCGGACAAAACCCATATCACCGGATTTCGTGAAAATAATTCTTGAGCTATTGCAACTCTACGCGGTATTTTGGAATTCCAATGCTTATCGAGAACATAGCCGAGTTCCACGATCAACAGGCGAGTTTTTCAACATGCAGTTCACTCAGCTAGAATACAGGACCAAAACCGTCCTTACCCATGATTTCCGCAGGTTGGTTGAGACAGATCTTCACAAAGTATTGCCGGAGGCAGTACTAGACCCAGTTAAAATCAGAAGTTCGATCATTCAGAATATTGAGCAGTCTGGTTTACTAGAGGCCGCTTCCATACCTATCTCCGTTCACTGTGTTGAGTTTGTGATGGCTTGCATTAAGCATTACAATCCGACTACTCGTGAGATAGCGTCAGTCGACGGTCGGGTCATTTGCAGTCTCAAACCTGTGGATATCGAAAGGAGTTTTGGCATTCCTCAAAATCCAAACAGCCTAGTTGTTTCTATGGAGCAGTGTGCACAAGCGTTCGATGCTGATGTGGACAAGTGTCAGAAGAAGATGGCAGAAAGATGGTTAAAACAAGCGAAGAACAGATTGCCAAACAATGTGGGTCGTGGTGAGTACAAGGATGAGTACGCGATTCTAATCACACTCTTGAATCGTGTCTCGGGTCAAGCACATGCAAATGTTTTCCAGCTTTGGATGTATTACATTATTGGTCGCATCATTTTACGGCGACATTTATATTTGGGCATCCTTCATCGGCCGACATTCTCCGCACCCACCCAGTTACCCGGTTTCTTGGTTGTGTTGTGACCTTTTCACACATCGCCCCATCTGAAATGGGGACCCATAAATTTTTGCTCCATTCTGGTCTTTTGGCTTTGCTTTTGTCTTTCTCTCTCTCGTTCTGCTTCTGTTCCGCTTTCTGCTTTTCTGGGGACGTTCCCGTCAGCAAGCTTCAACGTAAGGTTCGACCAAGTCTGAAATTAGGGTTTCACGTTTTTAGGTCATATTGAGATCAGATTGAGTTGGTTTGTCGGCTTTTGAGCCTAGTAGAATTATTACCATGTTTCAACCAAGCAACCTACGAACTTTCAGGAATTACGCCATCTTTCTATTTTAGTAAGTATAGGTTTAGGGTTGATTTTGTAAGATTTTTCACATTTGCTTTAACTTCATTTTTCGAGCGCCAGTCCACTTTTGACAAATTTGCAGGCAAAAGCCCGACAGCTTGCTATTTTTAGCGATTACGCCTTCCGGAGGCAATTTCGAGGGAGCTTAAGCGAGTTTTCAACGCATGTCCGGAGATTCCTTGTGGGTTTTTCGAGACCTTCGCAGTGATGTGACATGCAAAGTATGATGATGACTTTCAGCATTCGGCCTTCGGAGGCCAATATCAGGGTTTGCATGCAGACATTTTCAGCGCATGTCGGCATTTTCTTTCTGGGTTTTCCAAGAGCTTCGCGACGATGTAGCATGCAAATGGAGCTGACCACTTTTCGGAAACTTACTATTTTTAGCCAGTGCGTGCATGTTGAAGATTTTTCTGGGTTTTTCAAGATTTTTCGGGCAGTATGACATGCAAGATCACCCGACAGCCGGTTGATCACTTTTCGGGCCGCTTTCTATTTTTAGCAGGTATCACTTGGGCAGCAGCTCGACGCTTCAGAACTGCAAGCCGATCATCATGCAACTGAAACGACGTCAAACGGAGCTCATCTGAGCGACATGCACAAAATTAGGGTTTCGAGCTTCAGCGCTAAAAATGAGGAGTCAGAAGTCAAAGTGTTCAAAACTGAAGTACCCCTCATGATCGGCATCCTTTCGAGAGTCTACTGGCAAAATTTGAAAGCAATCGGAGAACTTGCTATTTTTAGTAAGATATTCTCGGCGCAGGCTATAAATAGAAAGTTGACCTCGACGTCAGCGTACACGGGCAAGTTCACCAGCGATGGGCCCACTGTCCAAATTTCCAAGCAAACGGAGCAAGGAAGTTCTCAGAAACAGACACTTACTATAAATAGTAAGTCACCTCAGCAGCGGCTATAATTGGCAGGTCAGCACCAAATCTCAGCAAATACAGGTCGAACATGTGATGAAAATCCGTGGCGCGAATTTCAAAGCAAACAGAGTTACAGAGATTGAAGAATCAAGCATTTGCTATTTTTAGCAGGTTAATTAGGGTTTCCTAAAATCAAGGGCGGAACCTGACATTCACGAAGAATCAGCATCCGATGGCAATCACCATGTTTCGGGCATCTGGCACATGAAATTTGAAGACTTTCTGAGAAGTTGCTATTTTTAGCAGGTTGCTAAAAATAGCAGGTACAAACAGACATCAGGCGCTGACAGAAAAGGTTAGTCGAAATTCAAAGCAAAGTGAAAATCAGGCTTTCAGGAGTCAGAATCCAGTCAACGGCGCGAAATTTCAGGAACTTTCTAAAAATAGAAAGTCAAGGCGAGTTAGGGTTGACCACGGAAAATCAACTCAAATCTGGCAACAGGCATAAAATTTGCTAAATTGGATAAAATTTCAAATCCAGCATTAAGGCTCACTTTGAAGGCTGAACGGAGGTGAAAAATTTTCTAAGTGTCGGAATTGAATGTAGACCCTTGCAAAAGCGCCCCTCTTGACAAAAATGAAAGCTTAGTATGCTAAATGCGCCCAAGTGGTAAAAATGAAAGTTGACTAGGCAATATGCGCCCCCCTTTGGCAAAACTGGGAGTTGATGGTCTAATATGCGCCTAGGATGCAAAATGGACGTAGGCCCTGTCAAATGCGCCCAAGTGGTAAAAGTGAAACCTTGATAGGTGAAATGCGCCCCTAACTTGATGCTTGACCCCTTGGATGCGCCCCTCTGTAGAATGATGAAAATTTCACTAAGTGTCTTAAAATGAACATAGACCCAGCTATATGCGCCCTTCTCTGGAGAAGTTGAAGTTTTCACTAAGGCACAAATTGAAAGTGGAAGGTGTTAAATGCGCCTGGAGATGGCTTAAAATTGGCTAAGTGTTTGAAATTGAAACCTCTGGGTCCCAAATGCGCCAAAGCCAAAAAGTGAAAGTTCATGCATCCATTTGCGCCTGGAAGGGGTTTTGAAAATAGCCAAGGTGAAATTAAAAGTTCAAGGCATCATATGCGCCTAGGGTGACAACAATGAAAGTTGGAGGTCCAAAATGCGCCCCTGTGTGTTAAAGTGAAAGTTAGGACACTTAAATGCGCCTAGTCAAGAGTGGATGCTTGGTAGTCTAAATGCGCCCAAGAAGATTGAAGATAAAATTTTCACTAAGGCAAGAAACTAAGCGGAGACCCTCTCATTTGCGCCCATGGGTAGAAATGGAAGTTAATGGTCTCAAATGCGCCTATGACCAAATTAAATGCTCCACCACTCAAATGCGCCTCAGTGCTAAAAGTGAAAGCTCCAGCATCCATTTGCGCCTGGGAAATGATTCTTGAAAATTTACTAAGTGTCGAGACTGGATGCCCATGGGTCAAAATGCGCCCCTAATTGGAAGCTCATCCTATCATATACGCCTAAAGGAGAAAGACGTTGGTAAAAGTTTAAGTGTTAAAAATGAAAGTTACATGGTTCTTATGCGCCCAGGAACAAATTGAAAGCTTGGCACATCATATGCGCCCCTCTTGGCAAACTGAGAGTAGATGGTGCAAAATGCGCCTAAGGTAATCAAAATAAAAGACGACCATGCCAAGTGCGCCTGGCATAAATTGAAGGTTGGAGGTCTCCTTTGCGTCCAAAGTTTAAAATGAAACATTGGAATATGGTTTGCGCCCAAGGCAAAAATGGAAGCTTGTTGATGCGCCCCTGGGTGTTGGAAAGAAGAACTAACGTTGAAAATGAAAGTTGGAGGTCTTAAATGCGCCCAAGCACAAAATGAACAAAGACCCTCCCAAATGCGCCTTGGAGGATAAAGTGAACAAAGGCGTGGCTAAAAATTTCACTAAGTATTCTAAAGTGAAACCTCCATAATCAAAATGCGCCCCAACCAATGTTAAGGATTGATGCTTGGTGGGCAAAATGCGCCTGGCATGAAAATTGAAAGCAACCCCTCCAAAATGCGCCCTGGTATTGAAACTAAAAGCTTTGTATATCATATGCGCCCAGAAAAGAGAGGACATAAAAAAAACGCCTAAGTCTTGGAATTGAAACCTCTGTATGCCAAATGCGCCTAAGGGTTAAATTGAAATCTCACAGGATGACTTGCGCCTCTACCAGGATCTCGAAAATTTGACTAAGTCCCAAAACTGGAAGTTGATAGTCTTGTTTGCGCCCAGAAAGGAGGACTTAAAATTTCACTAAGGCGTAAATTGAAAGTAGCATGTGGTAAATGCGCCCCTCTCTGGAAACTAAACATCGACCCCCCTCATATGCGCCCAAGTTTTAAAAAAATAAAATAAAAATCAAAAGGCGTTTTGAAATAAATTAAAAGAGGCGTTCATTCTTCAAAAAGCATAAATAAAATTAAAAAGGCGTTTAAAAAGAAAAAATCAAGTGGAAATTAAATTTTAAAATTTTGACTTCAAGAGCACTTGAAATTTTCTCAGCACGAAAAAAAAATCGAAAGGCAATCAGAGGAAATTAAAATTTCTCTAGGCAAGACGGAGAAATTAATTAATCGATTTAATTATTTTCCTAAGTCTAATATTAAATTCCCCCTTCGATTTTGACCCATGCAATTTTAATATTTCGGACGATTTAAAGAGGGGAATTTGTTTCGGAAGTCGATTACGGACGGAAAATAAAATTTTGCCTAGCCAATTTTGACAATCGATGTCGATTTTTAAATGCGTTGAAAGAAATAAATTAAAATGGCGATTAAATTAAAATTTTAATTAATTAAAAGTGCCATTTTAAAATGCAGTCGAGATAACTTCAAATCGATGTAAAAATGATTTTCTCGAAATCACTAGAGGTAACTGGCAGTCGGGAGGGAATTTTAAATTTAAATCGAGGAAAGAATCTCCCCGAATAGCAAATTGTCATAATAACTGCCAGACGACGAGAATATTCCCTTTTAAATTTAGCAGACGCGTCAGTCATGATGAAAGGAATAAAAGGCATCTGCTAAAATTAGCGCCAGCCTTTTGCTATAAAACTTCGAAGGTTTTCATTATCGTCTCACAAGATTCGAAGTTGAGATTTGTGCTGGCAAACTGAGTTGTGAGATTTAATTCGAGAAGTTGCTGAAAGTTCGAAGTTTGAGATTGAAGTTGCTGAAAGTTCGATTGTTGGAGTTGCTGAGATTCGAGTTTGCAAATCGCGAAGTGCTTCGAAGTTAGAGGGTTTAGCTTTTTAATTTCTTCACGTTATCGAGGTATGTCTTCGAAGTTGCTGAAGCTTTTTATTTTGCTGAAAGTCGAAAGTTGAAATGCTGAAATGCTTTTGCTGAGAGTTTAAATGCTAAGATTGTTTAAATGCGAGATTGATTGAGCGTTAATTTTTCGAAGTTGTTTGAAGTTGCTGAATGTTTGAATCATGTCAAATCGAATTGGGTTTAATTTGTAAATGACTTCGAAGTTGCTGTTTTATAATTTCGAAGTGTTAGCTTTTGATTGCTTTTTCGAAGTTGCTGTTTTATAACTTCGAAAAGCTGATTTTAATTTATCGAAGCTTGCTGATTTTAAACTTGCACGTTTAAAGAACTCTCGAATTTATTTTCTTCGAAGTTGCTGATGTATAACTGTCGAAGAGTTGATTTCGAACTTGGTGATTTATAATTTATAAACTTGCTGATTTTAATTCGGAATTGCTGATTTTGAATATTGCTGAGATTTAACACGCTTTTTCGAAGTTGAAATTGATAGAGTAAATTTCTCGTGAGGAGTTAAGTTATTTATTCTGGCTGCGAGTTGCTGGAGGTTGAAGTTTTAATCTTGAGAAGTCAAAATTCAATGCTAACGCTACTAACGTGTATTTATGTTCGCAGCCAACTCAACCACCAGCCGCCTCACGTAATTGTTATTTTTAAAAGTTGATGGAGTAATTTTCACTTTTGTTTTGCAGATGGCTGACGCTGCTGGCACTAGCAAGGCCGGAACTAAGGCCGCAAACAACGAAGCTAACGCCTCCAGGCAGGCGATCATCAAAGGTCTGAAGAAATCCTTCGTCCCTGAATCAAAGATCACCTCAAAGTACGGCAATTTGACGGATACCAATCTCGGGTCCTTCAACCTCGAGACGTTCATACGCCGAATGTACGGGCAAGGTGGCAACCTTCCGACAGAGGCATCACAGAATATTGTGAAGAGTGGGTTGTACAATGCAGCAGGCTTCCAACCGGCGGTCCGTTGTCCTGAGCTGATAATGGAGTGCGCCAACTTCTATAATTCTGAGGATCGAACTATCACCTCTCCTGGTGGTTTGATCATGGCAAATCTCGCTCCAGATGCGATTGGCGAGGCGTTTGGAATCCTTGCCACGGACAACATGATGTATAAGTCCAAGGCCAAGGCGGATAAGATGTACGCCACAACCTTCGAGAAATGCATGAAGAGAATAAATACCACATGGATGCGCAAGCCAAAGCCACCGGCTGCTAGGCTACCGAAGCAAATAATATCGGAGGAGCTGAAGCAGGAATATTGCGACATCATTATGTTGCTCAGCAGAATCAATGGTAGCCCACAATCTTTCATTTTCGAGCCATGGATGTTCTTGTACATCAGTGTAGTACTCGAGGGGAACGAGCAAGTGAACTGGGCGAAGATGATAAGTGACAACATCGATGAGCAGTTCCGGGACCTCAGAAGAACGAAGACATTTTATATGAGCTCATATGTCATCTATATGTTGGCTCGAATGACCAAGTATAGGGGATTGGCGTACCAGGAGCCGATCGGCTGCGGATACAATCAGTTTAAGATCCACCAGTCGTGCAGGCAGCTACATCTCACTCACACTGGTGACTTCCAAAGAGTGAACGACGCCTTTACTATGTACATCACGAGAACACTTCAGCAGAGGCTACAGCAGAGGATCTCCGAGGAGGCACAGGCGTTGATCGAAGAATACGGGTGTTGGTTTATCCAATTCCCAAAATTCACCTACTTGAGGCTGCCAGGGTATGATTCCTATGTGTATAAACTGCCGAGGTACCCCACTAATAGGATGATCCTACTTGAGTTGTCTAGGCAGTTGGTGGCCTACGACAAGATTATAAGGCGTAAGAAGAAGGGAGGTCTTCATTTTCCCATTGTGCTAGGAAATTCACTTGAGGAGTGCCCGACTTTGCAAGCAGCCAAGGAGGCTGAGAATGAGCTAAAGTTTTACAAGCTGACTCTTTATACCAGCAGGCAGAATTTTGATCCCAAGGGGATAATTGGAACAGTACAAGGAGAAGAATTTAAGCACAAGGCTCATATGGAGGACTTCTGGGCAAATGCTGCAGGCGAGGACGAAATCAGAAGAAGGACATTCTCAAGGCTGCCTCTAAAGCTGATCAGGGAGTGCGAGGTGATCAGGGTGCCGGATCAACTGGAGGAAGATACTAGGGTCACCCATCCAGATTTTGAAGCGGTGAAAAGCACACCTATACCACCTGTAGATTGGGCTGAGCCAGAAATTGTGGATCTAGACACTCTATTTATCCCAGTCATGACATTCACAAGAGCTTGGGTGGACGAGCGTGTTAATAGATTGAGGAGGAGGTCAGTCGCTCTCACATATGACCTCATGGGTGATGGAAAGCCGCCAGTGGTAGCAAAAAGAAAGAAGCAGCTCACACGAGGTCCGGAACCAAAAAGGAGAGAGCCCATTCAGCCTGAGCCCGTTCAGCCAGAACCTCAGGGATCGGAAGATACGTCCTCAACACAATTGGTGTCTCATGCTTCCAGTGTGCGCGAAGTGTCATTATTTGTTAGTCAGAGAGCAAAAGGGAACGAAGAGCTAGAGGATGGAGAAATTAACCAGCCGATGCCAAGGGAGGTGGATACTCAAAGTGTGAATGATCCCGAAGCTGCTAGTAAGCGGGATGAAGGGGAAGACACGGACATGGACACCCACTTCGATTATTCCTTCGGAGAGGAAGATGCTGGGGCACATGAAGGAAGTGATCAAGAGGTCGAGATAATCGAGCCTCCACCAAACACCCCTCGGGAAGAAGTTCGAGAAGTGGAAGCCACTGAGGAGCAGCCTCTGATTGTTTATGATATTCAACGAAATTGGCTTACACAGGCAATCCGAAGGGACCAAGATGATGACGCCAGCCTAGCAATTGAAATGGAAGCACTCTTGAATAGGACAAGCAAGTCGCCAAAGCGGAAGAGGGCGAGAAAATATACAAGGATAGAAACTAACGAGGCAGGTTCCCGGAGCCTTCACATCGCTGCCCCAAGAGAGGATCATGACTTGAGTGATGCGATGCCAGAGAAATACACAATCACCACTGTTGAGTTGGGACGCCCTTCAGGAGCGCAGGTGGTGGAAGAGGCTGAAACTTCGTTTCAGGCATTAAAAGATAGGCTGGTAAAGAAAGAAGGAAAGTATAAAAGGTTGAAGAAAGAGCACAGAGCGTTGGTTGAATACGTGCAAAATCTCGCACATCCTGTTGCTCAAAGTAATCCAGCAGCAGAGCTTCCACCAGAGGTGCCACGTGAGCCGATCAGCGGCTTGGAAGAAGTGAAGAGGGCTGTGCGAGAAGGAGATAAGTGGGTGAATGG
This sequence comes from Sequoia sempervirens, assembly GCA_007258455.2. Taxonomy (NCBI): domain Eukaryota; kingdom Viridiplantae; phylum Streptophyta; class Pinopsida; order Cupressales; family Cupressaceae; genus Sequoia; species Sequoia sempervirens. The sequence continues at coordinate 20,716 of VDFB02176414.1, forward strand.
TGTCCGCATTGAGGCAGAAAAGTTCATGGCAGATCTCGCCTCAGCATTCCAGAATGCTTCCGGTATCCTTTCACGATTAGATGATGTTGAGCAGGCTTGGGGAGATACCCACATCTTCCAAGACAATACTATCCCACGCCTGGCTGTTTTGATGCGTGTTCCCACGCAAACTCTGGTGAACGAAGGGGTAATTCAGGCTGGTGACAGATATGACTTCCGTGGATGGCATTCAGCAGCATTCACAGGGAAGGGTTTCTTTGATGCTGCAGCAATAGAGTCTTCCAAGATCAGAAAGGCCATGAGGAATATTCGTGAGAGTATTCTCAACACTATGGAGTCGGTATTTGCAAAAAGGCTCGCACATGAGGAGATAGATGCAGAAGGATTAAGGGCAAGATTGCAGCCGTTCTTTTCAGAAATGAGGACGTTTTCCCAGCTAGATTTTGAAAACATCTCCACGTTTTCAACGATCATTCAGAGCACACAGGATTCCATCGAAACATGGGGAAAATCTTGCGAGAGGCATGAACAGATGGTGGCCATCTTAGAATATCAGCTGAATCTCACTCCATCAATTTCAGAAGAAGAGGTCGATGCAGTGTTGGCGAGATTCATAGCGTACGCGGTCAGAGAGAAGAGCAAAGGAATCCGGGTCATGGACGAGAATCTTCTAGAAGGATAGTGGGCATTAATTGCTCATACCGGTCAAAGGAGGAATCTGCTATTTTTAGGAGCATTTATGACGCCACTCCTCCACCTTCTGGCGGTTTTTAGGGCAAACTCGTCTAGGGCTGAGGTGGCTCAATCTGAGCCCTCCATTGTAATTTGATCTGGACCGTCGATTCAAACAGGCCAGCTATATAAGGGGGAGTCCCCCTCATTTGTACATTAGTAGTCATAGAATCAGAGAATAGAGAGCAATTGTTGAGGCAGAATAGAGAGTAGAAGCTTAAGTTAGAGTAGTTTTTCATTTGCATTGTTGAAGAAGAAGGGGAATTCTCCCTTAGAGAATTTTGTAAGAGATTGTCACAAAAGATTATTCTTAATAAAGCTTTTCATTGATGGTGAATTTCAACTTTGTTTGGAATAGTTCGTGAGGTTTCTTATTCCCTTTGACTTCAATTAGGAACTTAATTTCATGCTTGTAGTTAGATATGGATGTTTATGCTTGATATAAGTGAATTTCTTTTATCCATACCACTAACGTTCTTGCTGATGGTAAGTCCGTCTTGTGTGGTCAACTGGACTTTCAGTACTTAACTTCAATCAAGGTTCATAGGTGGTTATGCATCGTTGTGATGGTAGTTGCTCTATTGAATCGTGATTTGAACATCATTTTCACCCTTTGAAGATTGCACTTACCTTGTTGACGCTGTCCAACAGGAGGCTAAACAATGTTTGTCGAGATTCATTTAGGTTGAGCGTAATATCCATTTGCATTTAGATTAGAAGTTAGATTTTAGAAATCTCTGCAACCATTCAATTCTGCATAATCTTGGTTAGTTTTAGGAAACTTGCATCATAAAGCCAAATCATTCGCGCATAAAATCCCCTTTAAAAGCACACATTGGTTGTCACTACACGTCTTGTGAACAACTACGTAAGTCCCCTCGTGAGTACACAGCATACACACATCAACCAAACTGAGCCTATTCGCATTTAAAGAACCTTGGAGTTGAAGGCGTGATCTCACTCGCAATCTTAGCACGTCGAATACTTTGTTCAAGAGAGAATAGGGGATCCATTTGGAAACTTTGTTCTACCTGGTTGGTGAGGTCACAAAAATCACATCAACAGGAAACTGGCGCTAGAAGGAGGGCCACTTCGAGAATTCTTGTAGTTAACAACCACATTCAAGTAAGAAGGGATTTTATCAAAAACAATTCATAGGAGAACAAGTTATCATGAATCAAAATGGTGTTGCCGCATAGAGAGATATTTCCAGTGTTGCAGCCTAATTTGGGATTTAACGACGACCAAGAAGATATTCTTTCAGGATTGAACAATCTTGCGTGGAGGACAAAGGAGAGTTACGCTCAGTATATGCAAGCTTGTGTTGTGTTGCGAGAAGAAGAAGAAAAGGCCATTGAGATTCAAGTTGCAATTGAAAGAAATTTGTTGGACCAAAGGCACCCACTCGCTCCTCTTCCTCCTCGTCAGTAATCAGCCACATCCTGGATCGTATTAGCTCGTTTTCTCCAGACAAGTTGAAAAGGATTTTGAGGTCTGCACCTAGTTCGTCTAAAGAATTTGTGGAGTTAGAACTACCTAGTCGAGCAAGAAAGAAGAAAGAAGTACGTGAAGAAGTTTGTTCAAGTGAAGGAGAAACAAGTGGAATAGAAATTTCAAATTTGTTCAAGACTCCACCAAGCGTTTCAAGGTTTGCTCAATCAAAAACTGTTCAAGTTTCTACACCGGTGTTTGTTCAGCCATCAGTTCAAGCTACCACATTTCAACAGTCACAAGCAACCCCGATAATCGTATATCAAAGGAGGCAGCCAAATCAAGCAATGGCTCAACCAGCAGGTCAACCCGCTCCTAACGGTGCTACATGGCTGGTTACTAATCCGTCACCTTTAGAGTTTGCAGATTACCATGAAATGCCAAAGAATCCAGAGCACTTTTGCACTAAGTATCAAGCTAATGATCCAAACCGTTCTGCTGAAGACCACATCAAGATGTTCGAGGATAACCTACGTAATAGACAAATTGCATATGCAGATGTAGCTTGCAGACTGTTTCCATACTCGTTGGGAGAAGAAGCACATTTCTGGTTTATACACTTGCCAGTTGGATCCATAAGAACATGGGAGCAAATGAAAGAGGCATTCATTGGAAAATTTGGCATTCCCATCACTCCAGTAGAGCTTTTCCGTCAATTCACTGAAGTAAGGAGACAAGATAAAGAGCCCATTCATGCCTTTAACAACAGATTTCAGAAGGCTCTCACAAGGTTACGAACCCCTTACATAATCACTGATGCTAGGGAGAACTACTATGCAGCTTTGGACCCATTGACCGCAATGTTCGTAAGGCAAGCTCATCCTACTCCAGCGGACATGAATCAAGCATATGCAAAAGCCGTTGAAGTGAGTCAAAACATGGGACAGAACATAACGGGGCCTTCTTTGTACACTGGCTTGACAACTACAAATAATCAGATGCAAACTCTTGGTGCAACTTGGAATCCGCAAGCTCCAGCATTGAATCCCATTCCGCAACCGCCCTATCAGATGCAACCACCATCCAATCAGTTAGTTCTCCATCCTGGGGTACCTTTATCCCAGACCCAAGCTACACAGCCAGTCTATCTTCAGAATACAGTACCACAAACGAGGACTCAAGAAGAAAAAGATGAGATGAAAGAGTTAGTTGAACAAATGAAAAGGCTGTCATCTGAGGTCACCTACCTCAGAAATCAGAATAACCAAATGCAATCCATGCTGAGAAACTATCAGGCACATCCAGGTGCCAACCGAGGATATCAAAACAATCCTCCACATCATCAAGATGCCCATCAAGGACATGGACATGATAACACTCATGGGTATCGTAACAATAATCAGGGATATCAGAAGAGGTCTTGGAACACAGGACCCAACAATGGAGGTGTTCCTTCACCGTTGGATAATCCGCCACCTCCAGAGAACCGTCCCGCGGATAGAGTTTTCTTGGCCGAAGCCGCCATGTCGGGATGGTGTAGATTACACAACACCAATCAGCACTCAGAATTGCAATGTCATGAATTCCAAGTTGCTGCTGATATTTTTAAGAGAGAAGTAAAGAGTACGGAGGGTACTGAAAATCCTCCAACTACAGGATATGAAATTGTCCCAGTACAGAGATATGATCAAGCTTTGATTCTAGAAGAAGTTAATCCAGAGTACCAAAGTTATTGGCCACCATCCATTAACCACAGATTCCCGCCAGCTTCAGCAAATGGTCCCGTGGGGACGCCAGATAATCAAGCTGAAGAAGCACAAGTTTATTCGGAAGCCCAAGCATATTCGGGAGCTCAAGATGGTTATTCAGAAGAGCCCCATGGTCAAGGTAACTACGTGTTCCCACCTCTCAATAATAGTGTTTTGGTAGAAGGGAGAAGAGAGGTACAGGCTTTTCAGACTTCCGGAGGAGCAACACCCAAAGTTTATCAGAGGAGCTACCACCAAAAGGAACCCTTGACGTCCTCAATTCCTCCGAATAATTTTGCGACCCCGCCAAATCCCAATGCAAACAACAATCCAAGTCTACCAAGGGATTCTCCTGAGTATAGACCACAGAATATGATGCAAAACAGAAATGGACAACAAGCTGTTCAACAGCCTACTCAAATAATGCAACGGCCACAAAAGGATAATATTCCGAGGGATGATATGAAAAAGTTGAGCTCTTATGTGTTGGATGAAGTGAAGAAGATAAAAGTGAGTCTTCCTTTATACGAATTGATGAAGATTTCTGAAGTTAGGGATACAATATTGGGAAGTTTGTACGAAACACCTGTTGTAAAGAACTCTTCTCAGGAGGCACCTAGTACATCTAGGAACCCTCCGGTCAGCACACAATCCCGTCCCGCACAGAATACAAACATGGTAGAGGAAGTACCTTATGCACCTTTCAACGCATGGGAGGCTCCACATCAGTCTCAAGGATTTGTAGGAGTGGCACAGGGATCTTCGAGCGAACCGGAGAAGCCAAAGAATGAAGATAAGAAGAAAGTCCGATTCAGTCTACCTGCAGAACACAAACAAGAGCAAACACAGAGTCAGAAGGTTAATCAAGGAAGCCAAACTCCATCAGATGGAAAGGTTGAAAAGAAAAATACTCCTATTGAGGAAAAGAAGAAACCAGTGGTATTCTATCAGGGGAGAGATGAACCAGCCCCTTTCTTGGTGTCAATTAGAATTTTTGGGAAATTACTACACAACTGTTTGATTGATTCTGGTGCCTCAAGCAATGTGATGCCACTAAAAGTATGCCAAAGATTGGGTATAGTCCCACTTCAGACCACTAAGAAGGTCACTCAGCTAGACAAAACAGAAGTTCCAGTTGTAGGTGAATTGAATAATATTCATATGCAGTTATCAGCTGATCCTAGAATTCAAAGCTGCATAGACATATCAGTGGTTGATATACCAGATGGGTACGGCATGTTACTAAGCAGAGATTGGGCCAGAAAGTTGAATGGGTATATTGCAACCGATTTTTCCCACATGTGGCTTCCGTGGAAGGGAGTCCCCAATCAAATCAAGGTCGAAAGTACACCAAGGCTTAAACTGATGATCACTGAGTACGGTGAAGATAATGAAATAATGTTTATAGAAACAGATTTGGGCTCGTATAGGCCAGTCAAGCAAGAGATTTTGATGCTACAAAGTTTCAACGAAGTAAAGATCCTAGAAGATGCCAATGCTTCCACTGAAGTCCTGATCGAAAGTGATGCAAGTGACAGTGAAAGTGGAGGAACATTTGAAAATTTCAGAGATTTTGTTTTGAATAGCGTAAAACAAGAGACAGAATTGGGTAAGGAGGCCTCCATCAGAAATTTGCTACTTCCGAATTGGTGTAGAATACATGAGGCATTCCACTCCGAGATCACCTGCGCCATGTGTAAAGTGGCACTTGAACAAGTTGAAAAGCTCGTCTCGCAAGCTTCAATGCGGAAAGAAGATCAAAAGACAAGTAAAGGGAACACTGTGTTAATAGAAGAAATTGCAGAAGATGATAAAGTTCAGTCAAAAATAGAAGAAAAGGTTTCAGAGGTATGCAATAAGGAAGATTCACATACTCAGTCCCCTAGCCCCCTCATAGAAAATCAAGTATGGACCTTGAGGTTCGATGGATCAAAGTCGAAGAAAGGCAATGGAGCAGGGTTCGAACTCATTAGCCCAACTGGAGAAGCATATTTGGGTGCTTATAGACTTCAATTTGCATGCACCAACAATGTCACTGAATATGAATCCTTAATTCATGGATTGCTCCTCGCCATTCAGAAGGGAGCCAAGATTGTACACGCCTTTGGTGATTCCGATATTGTGGTCCGCCAAGTTAGAAAACAATATGCTTGCCACGACAAGAGGCTGGGCCGTTACCGAAATAGAGTATGGGACTTAATAGAAAGCTTTGATGCATTTAACATCAAGCAGGTGTATAGGTCCAAGAATCCAGTTGCAAACTCACTAGCACAAGCTGCTAGTTCCCTAGAGCCCCTGGCCATGCAAGGACTGAAGAAGTTTACAGTAGAATTAGTTTCAACACCAGCCATCCCGGACAACATAAAGAATTTTCAGGTGTTTGACGATGATAAACAAATCTTAGATTTTCTCACGTGCTCAGGTGTGTTCGAGGCACAGATCATTGATGAGGAGGAAACTGAAGAAGCTGAATTTGATACCGAAGGGATCCTCAATTTGAAGACCAATGTCATTCCAAGGGGAATGGTTGAATTAGAAAGACTGTTTGATCCTGATAAATTGAGTAGAAATCAGAGCACCCAGGGCAATGATTGTGAAGCTGTTAATCTGGGGACAGAAGAACAAATAAAGAATGTTTTCATTGGGAAAGTTTGCACACCAAAAGAGAAAGAAGGTATTTTGAAGCTGATGAAAGAATTTCCAGGGGTAATAGCCTGGGGGTATGAAGATTTAAAGACATATGATACATCATTGATTACACACACAATTCCATTAAGACCAGGCAGCAGGCCATTCAGACAAAGGCAGAGGCCGGTCAATCCATTGTTAGAACCGTTGATTTACCAGGAGGTCAAGAAGCTTCTATCGGCTAGGATCATCTTTCCAGTAAGGCACTCCACGTGGGTCGCCAATCTTGTTCCAGTTAGAAAGAAGAACGGAGAAATAAGATTATGCGTAGACTTCCGCAATTTGAATAAGGCCTCTGAGAAGGACAATTATCCTTTGCCCTCATTAGACGAGGTGCTACAAGTAGTGAACGGCTCACAAATGATGTCCTTCCTGGACGGATATTCTGGATATAACCAAGTGATGGTG
>VDFB02176415.1:0-21213 GCA_007258455.2 Sequoia sempervirens
TCCTGGTAAGTCCAAGGCAATCTGCTGGAATTGTGGAAAACCTGGACACTTCCAAAAGGACTGCAAAGAGGAGAAGAAGAAGAAGAAGCAAAATTTTGATTCTAAGTCCGAGAAGGAAGATGGAGATGCTTTCATCGTAGCCTTGGCCACTCATGCAGGTGACAATGCATGGTTGATAGACTCAGGTGCATCTTTCCACATGACTCCTAATAGAAACTGGTTTAGCAAGTATGAAAATTTTGATGGTGGTAAGGTGTATTTGGGTGATAACTCTATTCTTGATATTGTTGGTCGTGGAAGTATTCATGTGAAATTTTCTGATGGTAGAATTAGAAGATTTGATGGTGTCTTGCATATCCTGAGACTAGCAAGAAATTTGTTATTTGTTAGCAAACTAATAGATGCGGGTGTGCTTATACATTTTTTTGAAGCAGGTGTGAAAATGGTGAGAGGTGCTATGGTAATAGCAAGAGGAAGCGGATTGGGTACATTGTACCAGCTTGATGCATGCACAGTTGAGTGCAATAGTACTTCTGATAAGATTGTGAAAAGGACTACTATGTTGGAGAAGGAGAGGGTTTCTCTTTCAACAGATGGTCGTGGTTTTTGGGTACCCAAGGGTGCTCTATCTACCGAATCAAAGTTTCCTGCAGAGAAGACCATGTTATGGCACCGAAGACTCGGCCACATAGGTGAGAAGGGTCTTCGAACCTTGAAAAATAAAAACCTTGTTGATGGGTTGAATGACTGCAATCTTGAGTTTGATTTTTGTGAGCATTGTATATATGGTAAACAAAATCGTATTTAGTTTTACTCGAGTTCTCATAAGTCTTCATGTATATTGGATCTTATCCATTCAGATGTATTTGGTCCAGTTGATGTTTCTTCTATTGGTAGATCAGTTTATTATGTTTCTTTCATTGATGATTTTAGTAGAAGAACATGGGTTTATTTTCTTAGTCCTGAGTAAAGTTGAAGTTTTCAGTTGTTTCAAAGAATTTAAAGCAATGGTTGAGTTGCAGACTGGAAAGAAGATAAAGTGTTTGAGAACTGATAATAGCGGTGAATATTGCTCTAATGATTTTGACACATTTTGTAAAGATTGTGGTATTAAAAGAGAGAAGACGACTTAAAGATTGTGGTATTAAAAGAGAGAAGACGACTCCGTATTCTCCACAGTAGAATGGAGTTGCAGAAAGAATGAATAGGACCTTGATGGAGAAGGCTAGGAGTATGCTAAGTGGAGCTGGACTGGAACAAAAGTTCTGGGTTGAAGCTATTGCCACTGCCTACTACCTGATAAACAAGTCTCCTACATTAGCTCTTGTTGATAAGACGCCAATGGAAGCGTGGTCGGGCCACAAGCCTTCACTTAGACATTTGAAAGTGTTTGGTTGCGAGGCATATGCTCCTGTGCCAAAGGAGAAGCGGACAAAATTGGACAACAAAGTTGTCGAATGTATCTTCATCGGATATAGTTATGGTGTGAAAGGATACAAGCTTTGGGATCCTATTGCACAAAAGGTATTTTATTCCAGAAGTGTTATTTTTAGAGAAACTAAGCCTTCTTCTGTTATAGTGCAGCAAAAATAGATGGAAGAAAAGAAAGATGTGATTCAACTACCTGCTACACCTGAGAAAGTTGAATCGAGGCCCCTAGAAAGACAAGAAGTCAAGGAGAGCTCTATGAGTTCTAAATCATTAGAGGAAGAGGGAGAACCTGAACCTGAACCTGAACCTGATCTTGTTCGAAGGTCTAGTAGACAGAGGAAAGCACCAGAAAGGTATGGATATTCTCCTGATGATTGGAGGTGTATATTTGCTTTGAATGTTAATATTGATGAACTGAGATCTGTAGAAGAGGCTCTTGGTATGAATGATTCAGAGTCTTGAAAAATAGCCATGGAAGAAGAGATGGCAACTCTTAAGAAGAATGACACATGGGACCTTGTACCATTGCCTGAAGGACGAAAGCCTATTGGTTGTAAATGGGTGTTCAAAAGGAAAATGGGTTCATATGGAAGCATTGAGAAGTATAAAGCACGTTTGGTTGCAAAAGGTTACTCCCAGGTTGCAAGAGTTGATTATGGTGAAATTTTTTCTCCTGTAGCAAAAATGACATCCATTCAATTTTTACTTTCTATTGTAGCTGCTTATGATCTAGAGGTTGAGCAGATGGATGTGAAAACAACTTTTCTTCATGGAGATTTGGAGGAAGAAATTTATATGACATAGCCAGAGCACTTTGTGGTGAAAGGTAAAAGTCATTTGGTTTGTAAGTTGAAGAAATCCTTGTATGGTTTAAAACAAAGTCCTAGGATGTGGTACCAGAAGTTTGATACATATGTTTTGAGTTTTGGATTTGTGCGATCTAAATATGATCATTGTATATATTACAAATATGATGGTGATTATTTCTTGGTTATTGCCTTGTATGTCAATGACATGTTGTTTATTGGCAAAGGAAAAGGTTTGATTGCAGAATTAAAATCTCAACTCTCAGCAAAGTTTGAAATGAAAGACCTTAGTGCAGCAAGGCATATTCTAGGAATGGAGATTATAAGAGAGAGGAAAAACAGAAAGCTTTGGCTAGGCCAGAGTAAGTATGTTGGTACTATTCTGAGAAGATTCAATATGCAGGATTCTAGACCATTGAGTGTTCCTGTTACTATGGGAACAAAGCTTTCTAGCTCACAGTGTCCTACATTTCCATTGGAGATGGAAGAGATGATTTGGGTACCATATCAAAGTGCTGTTGGAAGTTTGATGTATGCTATGGTCTGTACAAGACTAGACATTTCCCAAGCAGTGGGAGTACTTTCCCATTACATGTCTAATCCAGGAAGAGCACATTGGGATGCAGTAAAAAGAGTTTTCAAATACTTGCAGGGTACCTCAGAGTACTCTATATGTTTCCATGGAACTGGAAATGAGCATTCCTTGGATATTCAAGGCTACATGGATTCAGACTGGGCCAGTGATGTTGATAGAAGAAGATCCACCAGTGCATATGTGTTTACATTATTCGGTGGTGCAATCAATTAGATGAGCAAGCAACAAGCTGTGGTCGCTTTTTCCACTAAAGAGGCAGAGCATATGGCAGCTACTCATGCCTGCAAGGAAGCCATCTGGCTAAAGAGATTGTGTTCAGATATAGAGTTCAAACAGGGTGCAGTGACAATTTATACTGACAGTCAGAGTGCTATTTTCCTAGCGAAGAACCCAACATTTCATGCCAGGACCAAGCACATTGATGTACAATATCATTTTGTGAGAAATATGGTCGAGGACGGCAAGGTGAAGTTGGAGAAGGTAGAGACTTTGGTGAATGTTGCTAATGCATTAACTAAGCCTGTGAGTACAGAGAAATTCAGATGGTGTTCAGAGTCTATGGGGCTCATGACCCCTAACAATTAAGTCTGTGACACTTTGGATCCCCTGACTCTTGCAAGGTGTTCGACAAGTGGGAGAATGTTGAGAATCGTGTCTCAACCTTGCAAGCCTTTTTTCAAAAAAATTTAGAATTTGTTTGTGGTAGTTCTCCACATGTTTATGTGTTGGAAAAAGGTGTATGAGTTGTTAAAAATGTGCCTTGTCCCTATTAGAATATAGGAGGGTTGTTTTTGAGTATAAACAACTCATTGTATGAATTTAATGGGGGTCTAACCTAGAGGACAAAATTATGGACGAAAATGCTATTTTAACTTGGTTAGTTTCCCATCTTGGAAGTTACAAATGACAAGTGGGTAACATGTGGCATGGTTGTTTTTCCCATGGTTTTGTAAAACCACAAATGGTTTCTAGGCTGTAAATCACTATAAAAGGAGAGCTTGGGGAGGTGTTTGAATCATTGAGTTTAGTTTGCAAGATTGAGTGCTAGAAGGAGTCTCTCTGAGTATGAGTTTGAGTTGTGGTGATGTGCTCCTGTAAGAACTTGCATTGCAAGTGTATTGTAATCTTCTTGATTTGATAATACATTGTGTAGGTTTTGGAGGGTGGGGTTTTTCTCCTGGAAGGGTTTCCCCACAGTAATTACTGTGTTATGTGTTTATTGTGATATTTCATTTTGCATGTTTATTTTTCCATTGAAATCTCTATAATAGTTAGTTGAATTTGCATAATCGTCCTCTCAAGATTAGCATAGGAAGTGATTCCGCTCACCTTTGCTTCCCTACAAGTGGTATCAGAGCCTGGCCAGTTTTGGTTCTATTTGTTGGGTATAGGGTTTTTTGAGCTAATCAAGGTTTGAGTGGGAGCTTGTGCAGAGGTTTTCTTTTTTGTATTGCAGGATTGTAAAGATGGCAAGCACGTCGGGGAGGATTGATGTAGAAAAGTTTTCTAGCACAAACTTTGAGATGTGGAAGCTGAAGATGGAAGATCTGTTAATTGATCGAGATCTATGGGATGCGGTGGATGAGAATACGTTGAGGCCCACAGATCTAACTTTAGCTGCACAATATGATGTAATGGATAGAAAAGCTAAAGGTATCATAAGATTGTGTCTTGCAGATTCAATTTTGATTAATGTCCATAAAGAATCTACTGCAAAGAAGCTTTGGAAGAAGCTAAGTGAGATCTATTAAGCGAAATCACTTGTGAATAAGATTTTCTTGAGGAAGAAGTTGTATTCCTTGAGAATGGAAGAAGGTGGATGAATTTTTGAACATCTGGAAAGCTTTAATATGTTGGTGACTCAGTTGACCTCAGTTGGGGTGAAAATGGATGAAGAAGAAAGGTGTCAAGTCTTGCTGTATTCGTTGTTAGACTCATGGGACAACCTTGTCATGGCCATAGGGAGCACTTCCGTTGTCTTGAAGATGGAGGACATTGTTGGTTCTCTACTTTTTGAGGAGATGAGAAGGAAAGTCTCTTTGAATTCCAAAAAGGCTTTGAGTGTTCGAGGAAGACCAAAAGAAAGAGGCAAGAACGAAAAGCAGCATGGCCGTTCTAAGTCCAAGAATAAGGGGAGATCAAAATCTCCTGGTAAGTCCAAGGCAATCTGCTGGAATTGTGGCAAACCTGGAAACTTCCGAAAGGACTGCAAAGAGGAGAAGAAGAAGAAGAAAAAGAAGCAAGATTCTGATTTTGAGTCCAAGAAGGAAGATGGAGATGCTTTCATCGCAGCCTTTGCCACTCATGTAGGTGACAATGCATGGTTGATAGACTCAGGTGCATCTTTCCACATGACTCCTAATAGAAACTGGTTTAGTAAGTATGAAAAGTTTGATGGTGGTAAGGTGTATTTGGGTGATAACTCTATTCTTGATATTGTTGGTCGTGGAAGTATTCATGTGAAATTTTCTGATGGTAGAATTAGAAGATTTGATGGTGTCTTGCATATCCTGGGACTAGCAAGAAATTTGTTATTTGTTAGCAAACTAATAGATGCAGGTGTTCTTGTACAGTTTTTTGAAGCAGGTGTGAAAATGGTGAGAGGTGCTATGGTAATAGCAAGAGGAAGCAGATTGGGTACATTGTACCAGCTCGATGCATGCATAGTTGAGTGCAATAGTACTTCTGATAAGATTGTGAAAAGGACTACTTTGTTGGAGAAGGAGAGGGTTTCTCTTTCAACAAATGGTCATGGTTTTTGGGTACCCAAGGGTGCTCTATCTATCAAGTCAAAGTTGCCTACAGAGAAGACCATGTTATGGCACCAAAGACTCGGCCACATAGGTGAGAAGGGTCTACGGACCTTGAAAAATAAAAACCTTGTTGATGGGTTGAATGACTGCAATCTTGAGTTCAATTTTTGTGAGCATTGTATCTATGGTAAACAAAATCGTAGTTAGTTTTACTCGAGTTCTCATAAGTCTTCATGTATATTGGATCTTATCCATTCAGATGTATTTGGTCCAGTTGATGTTTCTTCTATTGGTAGATCAGTTTATTATGTTTCTTTCATTGATGATTTCAGTAGAAGAACATGGGTTTATTTTCATTGGTAGATCAGTTTATTATGTTTCTTTCATTGATGATTTCAGTAGAAGAACATGGGTTTATTAACATGTAGGTGAAGACTCTTCCAATAAAAATGTAATGCCCCACCAGGAAATCCAATAAAACAAAGCATGAAGTATTAAATTAACTGAATAATTATTATTTTTAATGTTATTCGATTACACAAATGTTTTTAGGATTCCAAGACAACGTTACTTAGATATTTACAAATGAGAATATCACATCATAATATTAAGTTCATAAAACATAAGTATATATCATATTCATGAATGATCCAACTTTCTAAACCTTAATACAATCAAGATATATATATATATATATATAGATAGATAGATAGATATAGATATAGATATAGATTACATCAAGTGAGATTATAATAAATCTCATATCAACATAATATCTTTACAAAAGTTCTCTCATGGAAATCAAGATAATATACAATAAAGATGAAGAACATTTCATGTTGCCAGCTTCATACATGAGTAGGCTCAACGTCCAACATCACGAATAGTGAAAAATCAGGAACTTGTTTCATAAGCAATGCAATCCAAGTATAACAACATCTAAAAGAGGTTCCAATAGAGGAAATACCATAGTTTCCTCCCAACCGCATGGAATCTAAAGGTCCACTCCCTTCGTGCTAGGAGATAATGACAAGTCCATAAAAGAAACAAATAAACAACAAAGAATAGACATTACACTACATGGCTAACAAACACATAACAACATGACCACATCAAACCATAGTAATCACAACATATGCTTCCAAAGATGACCACAATACAACAATTAACTCTACACAAGAGACTACAAACATGCTTCAAGACATAATGCCATCACATAGTTGTCCTAGGTTACCTTGGTGAATCTTCCTAGACTACCAGCTCTCATCCAGAGTTACCCTGGCAGTCTCTACCGATTCCCAACCCCTAGACAAACTCATGCAGAGTCAAATTACCTTTCAAGAAGACAAGGTAGATAACCAAGCCATTCCAGGCCTTCTCAACCTATCCTTAATCTAAATAAGCATCAAGGCACTAGATGAGGCATACAAATTATCTAATTAATATTATGATCATCACCCAACCTCATGTACATTAAATTAGGTTTTCACTGGATTAACTACTTTCGGTAGGTTACCCCGGTAACCTCTTAGGGTTTCAACCCCTAATGAAAGCCACTCTTCCTATAAGCAAAAGAAAACTCATATAACATATAGGATAGTCAACATGCACAAATCAAAATAGGGTATGATCACATTTTATCCATGACATAAAACATCATACTCTCATTCACCACATAGGTAATATAAACAATGTGCATGACTTGACCATAACAAATCCTATGCCAAAATTGTGAAACTTCATTAAATCAACAATTCTTTCAAAGAACATACAAGTCTCAGGAAGACATATGCACCAAAATACATAACACTCCTTCACATTTAAACATTGTCAAGCATAATCATCATGCACTTCAAAGATATTTAAACACATATCTCGAAACATTTATTTTCATATCAAATGTAGACTTAACTTTTACCAATCAAATAATTATAATCATAGCAGATCATAAACTACCATTATAACTATTTCCGATCATAGCTCCAAAAACTTACTCTAGCATAACTTAAATATTCCTTTTCACAATACCAAAACAAATTCTTTTAAATCAAACTTCTAATAAACAAACATAATTAAAAGAATTTCAAAATCCTAATAAATAAATTTAATATAAATCTTCATCTTTTAATGATATAGAAAAACTCAACCGAATAACATGTAATTTAAATATTTTCAAATCTTATAAAATGAAATTAACACAAATAACAATTTTAAACAACTTTAAACACAATATACATTTTCAAATATAAATAGATATTTACACACTCTGTTTTCTACAATTATCTTAACTTAATTTCCATGCATGCATTTCAATTCTAAAGTGAACTCTCAGTTACAGATAAAGGTATACTAACTCTTTCATAGGAATCTTCGCGCATCAAGTGCAAATCACTTAATTTGAAACTCATGATTCCTGAACCATGCAAAACAGTGAAATATCTAATAACATTGAGGTAACTCTCTTATATATATATATATATATACACAACAAAGAGCTAAACTCAATAGAACTGGAATAGACATATACAGATCACTAGTACAAGGAGGGAGAAATATAACTCCAAGTCCATATCAACCGACTGGAGAGTAAATTCAAGCTGAGAGTAAGTTGTATGACAAAAGAATTTCTCAGCATAAATTAGAAACTTCTATTTTCACCCACCGCACACAAGAGAGCAATATTGCGTTTTTTTTTTTTTTAAACAAAGAAGTGGAATTTAGAAATTATACACAAGCAGCCACTATCAAGTGCGTTCTAAGCCAACCAGGTGAAGGAAGTTCTAAATAAATTATCAATATTTATGGATTTCTTTTGTTTTAACAAACTGAAATCTCCAAGTGATGGCGCACGTGAGGATATACTAAACATTATAAATAGTCTAGACCCACCATTTGATTTCAGCAGCTAAGACTACAAAAAAGAAATTGAACTTCCTATTATGCTCAAGTGCTACGGGTGAGACAAATTAACAATGGAATCAAGGAGATTATTTAAACCTCTACAACATTCTATTTTCAAGCGCTGCAACAATGGTAGGTGCCAAATGAACACTACTACATAAAGAAGGGATTTAAGACATTAATTTAAGAAAAAATATTAATTTTGTCTTCAATATATTTTTAATTTTCTAATTTTCTTAAATTAAGACAATAAAAAAATATTTTTGTAAAATAAAATTTTAATTTCCCTCCTATTCATTTTCTCTCCCTCGTTGATATGCATTTTCCTTTTCCCGACTACAAACTGGGTTGCCAGGGCATGAAATTAGTAGGAATTTGTAGATTTTTGATGCAACCAATAGATATTTTCGACGATTTTTGCGTTCAACGGTGTGAAAATTTTATTTTCGCTTCGCCGATGAAGATCTGAGAGCCTTTCTCTCAATCTCCAGGTTGAAAAATTTCAGGTGCTTTTTTTTTCCAGTGAACCCTCATTCATGCACTGATGTTCTTTACGGTTATTATTTTTCGCCTTTCACTTGGAATCATGTAAATTCTACATTGTCATAGTGAAGGTGAAAACCCTAGGAATTTTGACTATCCGTTGTTAAAATTTTCTCACGCCGATTAGGAAAATCAGATTAGGTACAGAGGAGGGAAAAAGTGATATAAACACAGATTTACTGTCAAAAACACCCTCTTATTGAAGATATCATGCCTTTGTCCGGGATCCCACCAAAAATTTTTGAATGTCTATGAAATCTTTCAATCTTGTTTTTGGGCGGAACTTTTTCAGATTAATGATCTTAGCTCAAATATAATTTATTCAAATTTTTTGACAATCAGTGGATTGGATTGCTAATTTTGTTTACAGATTGGTGAAAATGTAATAAGGGAAATTATCGATCATAGATCACTGTGTCATCCCATCATAGTTCGCTTCAGGGAGGTCAGTGATCAGTTGAACAATTAATGTTTGTGTGAGTTTTTCATTTTTGAAATTTTTTAGTTTTTTTTTGTGGTTGGATTTTAATGCATTGGGGTTTCAGGTAGTGCTCACTCCGACCCTTTTGGCAATATTCATGGAGTATGCTGCTGGTGGAGAGCTTTTCAAATGTATTTGCAATGCAGACCCTTTTAGCGAGGACCAGGTTTGTATATAGATGCTTCCATTGGATCATCATAAATATATATATCTTCATCTTGATAGATGGACCACTTAGGGTAATTGTAGACATCAATGTAAAAACCTATCTACATGTATTTGAATTTTTTATGATTTTGGGAACATAAGCTTTGTTTAGACACAGAAAGGGCTTGGTGAATTTGTGATTATCAAAATTCAGAATCTTTTTCTTCCTAGACATTAGAACTAAATTATTGCATGCAGGCCACATTCTTCTTCCAACAGCTCATATCTAGTGTCAGCTATTGTCATGCCATGGTATTATTCTTCTTCATAAAACTATTCTGCTTTTTCATGCCATAGTAATTTTTGGACAGGGTTTGATTGTGTTTTTGTTGCACCATCTATACAGGAAGTGTGTCACAGGGATCTTCAGTTGGAGAATATTTTACTAGATGGAAACTCTTCTCCCTGGCTGAAAATCTGTGGCTTTGGCTATTCCAAGTTATAAAGTAGGACAGAGTCTTAAGGTAAAAAATGATCAAAACCTATTTACCTATTAATCAAAAACATGTTCAACTTCAGAACACTTATTCTCAGATACAAATTACCACAGAGCATCTAGTAAGACTAAAGAACATATCCCTATTTTTCTAAATAACTCTGTTGTTTCGGTATTTACTCTCTCATATTCTCCTCTCATGTTATATTCTTCATTATAAAATACTTATCTCTATTTTCCTTAGTATTGCCTCTTTCTTTGTACTAATAGACTTAGTTCTGTAATTGAAAAATCTTTTGGTATTTGCCAAATGGTGGTCAGTTCAAATTGCATTTGTAATTCAAGCCTTCTCAATTATGTTAGCTATGCATGGCAATGTTTACCTTATCTCTTTTATGTATTGTCTTCAGTCTTCTTTGCTGCACTCCCAGCCAAAATCAATGGTATACCACGTTTCATAGCCCCTAGATATTTTTTTCTAAATAAATATATTATGTATCCCCTCCAAGAATTATGTGACAATTATAAAAGACATCTTTGTGCCATTTTGAGCAAGATATTCCCTTTCAATCAAACAATATAATAAATCTATCTTGCATGTATTCATGACATCTATATCTAGAGGAGAGAATTTGCACGAAGTTTATAGGGACAAAGATATAATAAGAATACAATGAGAGGGGACTGAGGTAAGAGTTCATCATGAGAATGAAAGAGAAACATGCAAGTGATAGGTCAAAGAGAAGAAAGGGACTATCCTTTAATGATCAAAGTTTCTTTTAATGAATGGATGTCCTTTAATGAACAATCAGGGTTTAAAATCTCCATACAATAAAGAAATCAGTCTATGGTGGTATTGCATTAATGAATGAAGCTAATGAGTGATGTTTTGAAGGAAAAATGAAGAGAACCCCAAGAAAATGGTGATATTATACTAGATAGACATACTAGGGACAGTCTTGTGAATGAAGACCAAGCTCCGTGTATCAAGAAGATAACTCATGGTAGTATATACAGTGGACAAAATACTAGAGTGCAGTCATGTGGGAAAATTAGCAATATGCAAACTTGGAAGGCAGAGTGTACATGCGTTTTGACAGTCATCATTAAAAGACAAATATAAATGATAGTCTTTCCAATAGCACAAGACAGTCATCATGCATAATAACAATCTCATTGTTGAAGTGGAAATATAAAATGTTGTATCTCCTTATGACAGTCATAATGATCATGTTTAAATCAATATGAGATCAATTATTAGACTGTCATAAGGACTCATGATTGAGTGAACAAAGCATGACTGTCATATTGGATAGTCTATAAGGAAAACAAAGATAAATAAGAATGAGAGTCCACAGGACAGTCATTATGTCAAGGATAATATTGTTGTTTGATGTAAATAACAATGCATTCAACTCATACATGATGGTGTGTACAGTGGGTAGCAGCTATGACTGGCAGAGCAGACTCTTTCAGGAAAGGGAGAGTCTACTAAGTAGGTATATCATAAAAGGGGTATGAAAATTCTTTCAAGACATAGTACAATGAAAGGAAGAGACGGTCATCACTTTAAGTGCATGCTGTTATAAAAAATGAATACAACATATAAAGGTTGTATATAGGCCTGTAATTCATAGACCATGGAAAATGATATTATTGTGATCACAAATAAAGGAGCATGGTTCAGGAGCTATAGTGGAAGAAGGAGGTAGTTATAGTCATTCAAAGATCTTGTATGAAAGTTCAAGTCTATGAAAGCAAGTTAGGTTAGTCATCATGATGTAGGTCTCTGGTAGGAAAGAAAAGGATAACAACATAGAGACACATGATATATTTGTGTTGAGAAGATCATGTGGTAGTCCAAGACAAAGATGAAAAGTGACAATGAACAAGTGACAGAGGAGTTTTGATAGAGCATAAGGACAATGCATAGCCCAGTCATAAGGCAATATTGAGTATACAAAAGATGCATACACAATCAGGAAGGCAAGATGAGCTGAGAAGTAAGAGGTTGATTAAAAGTCATGTATCACACTCATCAAATTCTTATAAGGAATGTAAAAGAAGAATGCAATGGAAATGAGTTATAGTGATAGTCTTCATTGAAGGTAAGAAGACAAATAAAAAGGTACAGTCCTGAAATTCTCAATCTAGATCTGACACAAGGTAGCAGAGACTTCATACATCATAAGATAGTCATTCACCTTAGAATGAAAGGGACATGAAAGTCCGAGAAGATCAACAGGTCTTCAAGGCAGTATACTGAGGCTAAAATTAGGGAAGTGCTATGAGACAAACTCCAGTGTTCGGGGGCCGCGTCCCCGAGAAATCCAGCGTTTCCTAGAGGGGCGTCTCGAACAGGGACTTGGGGGGGATCCCCCATCAGCCCACCAGCGCCACCATCCCACCACCAATGTCGCTGTCTCCGAGATGCTGCTAGGACTTTGAGGATGCTGGGGTGTCCTCAAGACATCTAGGGGACTCCTAGTTGTCTCCAAGATGTATAATTTATACTTATACATCTTTTTATAACTATTTTCTCAATTACTATGTTCAGCACCCCCCCGTCCTCCCCGCCGTCCCCCCCGTCCCCCACGCCCCAAACTTAGACCCCTGTCCCAGCTGCTGAACACCCCCCCTGCCCCGTCGTCCCTCCCGAAACCCGGTGGAACACGGACAAAACAAAGAGATACAGGGGTACAGTTTTCAAAGTAGATGCACCATGATGCATAATGATTCATAAGGACAATCTTCATAAATAAGGAGGTATTTGACAATAATATATAATCACTGTTATATCATGCATAAATTCTACTAATAGGGTATGATGTTTTGTCCACCATTCATAAGAGATTTCTCACATGAAAAGTATTTGGCTTCAAACTTTAGGGGATTGGTGGAATGCATGGTAAAATGTGAAAATAATTTGAAAGTAAAGGATAGTACCAAATGTCATGACAGTCAAAGTACATGCATGAACACCAAGGACAGTACCATAAAATAGGTATCACAATAACAGATTCAAGGGGATTAAAGGGGAATCTTCAAGTATTATGTCTACACAACGATACCCTAAAGAGAAGCCATGGCCTTTACTACATAGTGTGACATCATGGAAAGACTAGGGATGGCCAGTCACAAGATAGTCCATAGAAGCAAGTGTGTTAAAGTCATAACATGGAAATCATTCATAAAGAGTATGATGGCAGTTGTATGACAGAGATGCATAGCAAGGAAACTTTGCAATAAGACAAGGAAAAAGGAAAAAAACATAGTCATTAGAAGACAAAAAATAGGGCAGTCATGATAGAGAGTTAGTGATAGGCCTATGAAGAAGAAAAGGATACCTAAGGAAAGGAATAAGTCACAAGACAGATAAAGGAGTTTTCTTCAAAATTTTATGGAACGTGAATATAGGACCATTGCTAGTGTGTATTGGGGTTTAGCCTGGAGTGATGTCGGTGAACTAATTTTAGTTGACAGGGAGTGCAGGTTATGTGGAAATTAGAAAATGGAGAAGAAAACATTAACTCCAAGAGGTGGTGTAGAGTGGATGTAAGTTTTCCCAAAGAAATTAAGCTTATTGTTGAGCGGTTTCATTTTGGTATCTCTGTAGGCTTTAGACTGGAAATGCTTAATGCACTAAAAGCATTTGAGAGCTCACCGAGTGGGAGTATGTTTATCAATTCTTGCTATGCCCATTGCCCATTGCCAAACATTGCTAGATAAATACAAAGTCCATTCTATTTGGATTAAATACGTTTCAGTCCAAATTTTGAACATATATGTCCTCCTCTAGATTTTCAGAGCACCAAGTAACTTCCTAGCATTGCTTGCACCATTTGGGAGGTTAGTTTATTAGCTTTAAATTTCTACTAATGTTTTTCCACAGTTAATAACTAGGCTATGATCAATATTATTTCTTTGTCCTGATTATACAATCTCAGCTTTTGTCTAGAAATTAGTCATCATGTGATGTTGGCATGATTATAGTGATGCCATTTTCTGAATCTAGTTACAAGGAAACAGGGTTTATATATGGTGCATAGGAACATACACAATTCAAAAGTAAAAAAATTGAATCAAAATGAGATTGTTCCTCTTAGCTGTCCTATGTAGCGTGTTATTGTTAATCTTTGTTGAAATTTTATGTTGCTTCAGCCCACAATATTTTTCAATTTTACTCGCGTATTTGTATGCTCCCCAAATTTCATGTTAACTTTTTTGTTTGAATACATGGATTGGGTGTGATCTTTTCAAATTTTAGGGCTTAACATATTTCCTTTAGTTTTTGATATTTTCTTTTCTTTTGTTTTCTAGCAGGAGATGTTCCTTAAGGCACTGCAAGTCATAGGATGTCCCTTGTCTCCCAACCATGTTTATCTCTAAAACATGTACCATACCTTCAGGTATGTATTTTAAGGTTTTAAATTTTTAATACTTTAAATTAATCAAGTATTTGAAAGGAAAATTCCTCTTCCAAGAGAATAAATGAAGACTAGTAAGTTCAATAATAAATAATCAAATAGAATGACTCTGAAAGTGAGGAATCACGTGAGAAATACAAAAGATAGCTTGCACTTAAGGAAACTCTTCTTCTTCACAAAATCAGAATTGATATAAACGTCTGATGGCACTGCTTGAACACTGGAATAAATTATATAGGAATGTAGTGTTGCTGCCATTATTGCTGGCAAGTACATTTTAAAGTTAACCAATTCTCCATTTATCATCACAACTCAATTATTTGCTTCCCGCAGACTACATTTTGTTGCAGTACAGTAAAAAAGCAACCAAAGCCTTTTCTACTAATGTTTTTCCACAGTTAATAACCAGGCCATGATCAATATTATTTCTTTGTCCTACTTATACAATCTCAACTTTTGTCTAGAAATCAGTCATCATGTGATGTGGGCACGATTACAGTGATGCTATTTTATGAATCTAGTTTCAAGGGAACAGGGTTTATATATGGTTCACAGGCACATACACAATTCAAAAGTAAAAAAATTGAATCAAAATGAGATTGTTCCTCTTAGCTGACACTATGTAGCGTGTTAATCTTCCTTGAAATTTTATGTTGCTTTAGCCCACAATATTTTTCAATTTTGCTGGCGTATTTTGTATGCTCCCCAAATCTCTTGTTTAACTCTTTTGTTTGAATACATGGATTGGGTGTGATTTTTCAAATTTTAGGGCTTAGCATATTTCCTTTAGTTTTTGATATTTTCTTTTCTTTTGTTTTCTAGCAGGAGATGCTCCTTAAGGCACTGCAAGTCATAGGATGTCCCTTGTCTCCCAACCATGTTTATCTCTAAAAAATGTACCATACCTTCAGGTATGTATTTTATGGTTTTAAATTTTTAATACTTTAAATTAATCAAGTATTTGAAAGGAAAATTCCTCTTCCAAGAGAATAAATGAAGACCAGTAAGTTCAATAATATATAATCAAATATCTTAACAAAGAAATTGGATGACTCTGAAAGTGAGGAATCATGTGAGAAATGCAAAAGATAGTTTGCACTTAAGGAAACTCTTCACAAAATCAGAATTGATATAAACGTCTGATGGTACTGCTTAAACACTGGAATAAATTATACAGGAATGTAGTGTTGCTGCCATTATTGCTGGCAAGTACATTTTAAAGTTAACCAATTCTCCATTTATCATCACAACTCAATGATTTGCTTCCCGCAGACTACATTTGTTGCAATACGGTAAAAGCAACAAAAGCCTTTTCTACTAATGTTTTTCCACAGTTAATAACCAGGTCATGATCAATATAATTTCGTTGTCCTAATTATACAATCTCAGCGAATTGCAAAGCTCTATAACCAGTGCCAACTTAAAGTTGCATAGTTTGCAGCCCAGCTTGAGCAGTAAGTTAATATGAAAGAAAATATGTGTAAAAAATTTTTGGGATCACATATTTTCACTTTTGGGCTATCAAATGACCACAGTGTAGTGGCTACATATAATTGGATATTTTTTTGGGGTTTGATTTGCAGATTTATTATTTCAATTCATGTGTAGAGACTTGTGGATTTGTGGTTCTTTAAATGAATAATGCAAATGAATTTACTTGTTAAATCTAATATTGTTTCCCTGTAGGAAAATTTTGCTTTCACCCTATTGATTATCTTAAAGGGAGAATTCAACTCTCTCCAAAATTGTATCAAAATCTCGAAAGGTTGTGCTATGCTCAAAGACGATTTGGAAATCCAATCATTCATCAATAACAAAGTACATGATTTAGTGGATTGTTACAATGAAAGGTTATCAGCCTTTGAGAGGACCAGACACAGGCACGCAAGAAGAAGAAAGTTCCCACTCTGAAGCAAAATTGTCTAGTCCAGACAATTGAGTCAACTCTTTGTCAAGCTACCTTGCCATGCTCAAAAGAGTTATGCCGATAGTTGAGTATATTCCACTGGGTTTTAGGAAAATATTAACATTTTCTCTTTCCTAGAAATGAATTGTTTTCTCACGCCATGTTATGATGTACGTGTTGCTCATGATTGTATGAACAGTTTTATAAACTATAAATAAAAAAAATACTTATTGGCATTAACTTTATGATTTGGATTATGATACATTATTTTCTTTCTTTTTTATGAACATTATGCTTTGCGTATTCGACAACTGTTCATTGCTCCCAGCTTCAAAATCATTGATAATTTCTGTCATAATTTTCCATCGCATTTGGAAAAATAAAAATAAAAACCCCAACCAATAGGAGGACGACGAGAATTTGAAAACATTGAATGTTGAAAACCACACTAATTTTTTTTTTTTTTAAATTGTTTATTTTTTTAATACATTTTTACATATTGTTTCTATAGAGACAATATGTCTTTAATCCCAACTATTACAGTCAAAAGTGAAATTGTCTCCAAAGAGACAAAAATACTTCTATTTCATATTATCTTTATAGAGACAATTTTTAAGACACTCGCTTAAAGAAAATACTTGAGACAATACACAATTTTTTTTTTGTCTCAAGTTAAGACAATTTACTAAAAAATTGTCTTAAAAATTGTCTTAAACCACCCCTCTGTCAGTAATAGAATGGGGAGGTTATTTAAATCTATGAATAACATGTTCAAACACTACTGCTGTGACAGGCAGCAAATGAAAACAAGAGGCTTATTTAAATCTTTGAAATTTCCTATTATGTTAAGGCGTTGTAGCTATTACAGGTTTCCAATGCATTAGGGAGCTTTCTCTTAATGTCCGCGCCCTTCTAAGTTCAAGTGTTGTAGCTGAGTCAAGTTGCTAATGGAATCAAGGAGATTATTTAAATCTAAACACCCTACCATGTTCAAATGATGACATGAATGCAGCCAGAGAGAGGATAACACACACAACCATAAAAATATGAAATGCATCCCAACAATAGATGCAGCGTAGCTATTACAATGAAAGAACATCAATCTCAAATCAAACAACCAATTGATGCCCAAGATCATTGAGAATTCAAAGGAGGACGACCTTAAAGGAGGAGAAATGGCACAAAACTCCAAAGGTTTAATCTGGAAGGCCCAGCTCATCACAAATAGGGATGGCGTTAAGGATAATGGGCAGAT
The DNA here is from genome assembly GCA_007258455.2 of Sequoia sempervirens. Taxonomy (NCBI): domain Eukaryota; kingdom Viridiplantae; phylum Streptophyta; class Pinopsida; order Cupressales; family Cupressaceae; genus Sequoia; species Sequoia sempervirens. The sequence goes on from VDFB02176415.1 coordinate 17,742, forward strand.
CGACCAAAGCAAAATTAGCTTAAAAACTTAAAGCTTAAGAAAAGACTATTGATTGCTAAAGGAAAGGAAGTTTGAAAACTCAGTCGCTGGTTTAAAAACAAATACATGCCCAAATAAAATCTTGAAACAAATCTTTTAAATTCTCTATTCAGAACCAACCAAAACATAAAACATGATTCCAAAATTTACACTATTCAAGTATAATGTATATTCCTAATCCATTGCTGAATAAAAACATATTTCAATGAATTCTTTTCGTATCTTTGTTTTCTTATTCTAATTATTTCCCTATTGCATGTGCAGGTCTGTTTCAAACATAATTTTCAGAAAACTGCTAAATAAGAAATTGCAGAAACAAGAAGAAAACCTGGTTTATAGTTTCGAATCCAATGAAGCTTAATGCTAAAATCAGGAAATCCGTTATTCTATATTTTTCCAATGTACAAGTTTCTTCAAATCCACTGTCTCAAAAACCAAAGAGAACTTTTTTTTTTTTGAAAACTTCATGAATGGTATTGCACACCCAAAACCCTTTTAATTACCAAACTTAACTCACAATTCGACATGTAATCAAAATTGAACCATTAGTTTGAACTTCAACATTGTACTCAAGATCACCTTTTTCTTTAACTCCAAGTCAAAATTCTAATCATATAGAAAACAATACTTTTAAAATATCTTTTTTTCCTTTATTTAAGTTTGGACACTTAAAAATCAACAATTATATTTAAATAAATATCATTTTTAATTTATTTAATAAATCAAATCATCACAAAATTAACATTCACTTTTTAAATAAATAACTTGTTTAATTTAGTTTAATAAATCAAACCATAATTATATTAATTTAATTTGACATCTCAATAAAATCATATTTAATCAAATAAATTAGCAAGTAAACCATTTAACTAAATTAATTAATTCTCAAACAAAACAACACAAACAAGATTAACACAATGGAACTAGATGACAAAACAATAATGGGTGACAAACGGATACTCGTTCAATGAAGAACGATGGCTAATTACGGACTTGACACTATCTCCAAAACAACATATTTACATGGGGTTAGGGCACGCTCAGACCCAACAAGTAGGTGGAGCCGATACACAATATCTGTAAACTACATAAAACAACACTGTTATACATATCATCATATATCTACAAACACACCATGAAGAAGAGTCATAGTGTAGTAGGGTACTTATGAGTAAGTAATGATACACCATCTCCTTCACCAAGACTAACGAGCATCATTATATCATAAACATTAATTACATCATGATAACCTCATTAAAACTCATAAACAACATATACTATAACACACTCATGTCAATCATAATGTCATCACATAAACATAACTAGATGATCACGATATCAATTGTATCATCCACAAAGTTTAACAACTAACATAACATTTGTGTCATAACTAAAAGAAATATAATATAGTATCTAAAATAGCTAAACAACTAGCAAACAAACGTAAGCAAATTAAAACACATAGTAGCAACTAGAGGGACACTACAAAAAAAATCTCCATTCATTATGAATCACATTTAGGTACTCACAAATGTATTGTAGTGAGCTAATAGTTGTCTTTTCATTGAAGGAAAAGTTCAAGTGGGGCTTGTTGAGGAGTATGAGAAGCTACAAAGAATGGGTGCCAAGGGTCAGGCTTAAAGAGCACACTAAGCTTTGATCATTTAGGTCCAGTTCATTTAGGGTCTTCTTAGGTGGTTTATGTGGGGCCTTCTTTAACTATCCCACATGATAACGTTTTTCAAAAGTTGTCTCCTATCGCCCAAATCAAAATTAAAAACACACAAATGAGTAGAGAAGAGGAAAACATGACTTTTCCCTTCCACAAGAGCTACAAGGTCTATGCTAAAGGTCACTTTTCATATGCTTCTCTGAGCAACAATAAGGGATGATGGGTGATCTTCCCCCATACTATCTCTGTTAACTATTTTGTTTTTTCTTCAAGAAGCCAAACAATGCATCCACTATTGGAGAGAAGGGTAGTGTGATCCAGTTGTTCAAATATAAAGCTAGGATGTATCAATAATATGTACCATGATTTGTATTAGGAATGTGAAGCCCAATGGTCATATGACCATTCAAATTCACCTGACTCTTCACTTGATAGTCAAATATGACTCTATAAATGGATGTGTGCAGGTTATGTGCTTAGATGTAGATTTGGATATTGATTAATAGAGATCATTCCCTACTTTTTTGTGGATGTAGCCAGTTTTGGTGAACCATGTAAATTATATTGTGTTTGTTGTACTTTGTCTCCAATTTCTTTCTTCTTGTTTTTTTTTTCTTGTTTAAAATTTACAATTGGTATGTGGTTAGATTGAGAAGAGATGGAAGAAGATGATAAAGCCGATTTAGTCATTGAAGAATTTCTTGGCAATTTAGAAAGTGATGTTGTGCAAGTGAAAGCTAAAACAAAATTCCATGTTCATTAGTGGGATGGATGGAAAAATGAGAAGGATTCAGTTGAAGAGGAGGAGGATGCTAGGTTTGTTTCCTTCTCGACTCTCGATGCAATTGTGGCTTCAATTAGAAAAGAGAAATAAGTTAACAAAGAGGGTTTGAAGCAATCACTAGTTAAAAAAGGAGAGATTGTGGAGTTTTCCTTCCAAGATGAGGGGGATGTAGTCTGGAACTAGGCGAGTGAAGATGAACCTGATAAAAAGAAAGAAGATGAGAGCTCAAACATGAATGAAGAACAAGAATGTTGGTGATGGAGTAGTCATCACTCATGATGGAGTTCTTTGGGTCTACAATGGTAGAGCTATATCTGAGGGAGGAGATGGAGTAGGAAGAAAACAATAGCGACGTAATGGTTGTGGACCCGATGGTCATTCCCCTATTTATGCTTCTAGGGACTAATACAATCGAAGCCCCCCTTGTTTCAGGTACATTGGAGGATAATTTCATAGGATAGGGTCTGGAAGCACTACTTCAGCATGTGGTGGAGAATAAGAAGTATGAGAGAATTAAGCAATTCAAAGGACAAGTTTTCAATTTGCAAGATGAGCATGATGTGCCAAAGGTTTGGTAGCCACATAATGACTGTCCTAGTCTAGAAATGGTGAGGGAGTTTGAATATTTATATTTGATGGATTATGACCTAATTTTAGTACCTGAGGTCTCACATAAAGAGATGAATTCATTATGATGGCCACTAATGCGGTATGGGATGTGCTTTCCAACAAGGAAGTAGTGGAAATTATGGCATCGAATCCCACACAAACAACAATGGCCAAATCTCTGGTAGAGTTTGTTGTTCTATCACGGAGAGCTAAATATCTAACATCTAAAACAAATGATTATGCAGTAGTGTTCCTTTATATTCATGACTCTTTTTCAATTCCTAAGGTAAAAAATAAATAAATTTGAAGGAATGAAGCGGTTTGATGCCAGAGTGGCAGTAATTGAAGCTTTGAAAAATAAGGGTTTT
>VDFB02176416.1:0-36418 GCA_007258455.2 Sequoia sempervirens
AGGGATTACACAGTTGAGGCGCCTATTTCTATTGGATCTGGAGATCTCAGTGAGAGCCGTACATTTTATTCTTTGCTTGCTGCTGTTACCAATCCATACCTTTGCTGTACCTGGCCGTACTATCATTAAGAAGGCGTGTTTTTGATACTGGACAAAACGCCTATCTTCCTGGCTTGCAATCTTCACCAAATTGGGTGCTAGGGTCTCTGAGATCATTTGGGCGTGTGAGAGAGGGAAAAGAGCAAGATCATCTCAGCCGTACCATTTCAAGAGGGTCATTTATTGCTGCCATATTACCAGGTTCTTTAATAAAATTTCATTGCCTTTTTGATTGCATGTAACTGGATCTTTATTGTAATCATCTCAGAAGGTTAATAAATGATCTGGCTTCAGTATTTGCATTAGGTTTTGTTATTTCCGGAGTTGAATAATTTTTAGAGAATTTATTTCCTATTTCTTGCAAAATCGCAATTTCTTTATTTCATTCAAAAACCACAAAAAAACCAAAAACTGCAAAACAAACAAAAAACAGTCAGAATCTGAATCAGGGGGAAACAGGGGTTTCTACAGTGGTATCAGAGCTAAATCCTGCCATCCTAAGGGTTTAGCAGTCTTATGCAGCTAGAACAATTTGGGTCTCACAGGTATTACACACGCAGACGTGCTTTGATTGACAGGCAACAGAGTTTGAGCAGGCAGCCGGAAAACATGGCTGATAGAACAAATGTTCCTATAACAGAGATTCCTCAAAACCCTAGATATCCGGGATGATCTGAGAGGTTTTGCATGCACTCGAAGATTCACGTCTTGAGTCAGCGGTCGAATGATGTATTGCAGCAGTTGACAGTAGCACTTCAGAGATTGGGTACTCCGAGGAGAACGTCACCACATCGTGATGATGAGAGGAGTGAAGCAGGATCTCGCAGAGCACCGAGGATAGCCTCACGGAGAGCAGATAGGCCCACTAGGCCTACTTTTGTGAGACAGGAGGCTGAGGAGGCTATTGCAAAGGAGGAGCATGAGGAGTTGTTCGCAGACACACTTATGGCAGCAAACGAGGAGTGGGAGTTAGTACCACCAGAGGTCAGAGATAGGATTTCTTTTGACCGTTTTGTCACTCAAAGGCGAGAGCACCACAGAGGTCGACAGGATTGGAGACCTAGATACCAGAACAATGACCTAAAACATGCAACCAACAGGCTTAATCTAGCGATGTTCGATGGTAGTGGTAAGGTGACAGCTCAGGCATGGATTAGTAAGCTAGACACATTTCTTACATTGCGTCCGATGGCGGAGAGAGATGCAATCAGATATGCGACATTACATTTGGAGGGAGTAGCTTACGATTGGTGGCACCACGGTATGGTGACCTTACAGCATGACAAGATCACGTCATACCAGGAGTTTGTGGACAGATTGGTTGAGCGGTTTGACAGAAAGGATCCAGAATCCTACTTCAGAGACTTGGCTCAGTTGAGACAGAGTGGCAGCTTGGAGTCTTATATTGGTGACTTTCAGAAGTTATCAGTTATGGTTCCGAACATTTCAGAGAGACGACTTGTGGTACTCTTCATGGAGGGACTAACAGAGCCATTGAGAGGTTGGATCAAAGCCTTTGATCCTCCTTCATTACAGGAAGCAATGAAGAAGGCACGGAGTATGGAGTTGGTGGCACCTTCTAGTACATTCAACTCCAGAGGTTCTTCATCTTTCAGGGACAATAAGGGTTTTAACAGAAACAGAGAGAAGTCTGATTTTAACAAAGAAAAATCAGATTTTAAAAAGCGATTCAAGGAGTAAATGTGACACCACCTTTGGATCGTGGGCCCATAACAATCTCTGTGAGGCTTTGCTTCTCGCAAAAGGAATCCCCTATGGCGTAATCCGATTGTCCTTTGAGGCCTAAGGGCAAGGCAAATGTCAGTGATAATGGAATATTATGAGACCAGTCGGAGAATTCGAGCGGCGGAGAGTTAAGTCGGGGAGCGAGCCGGAGACCTAAAGGCAGAGATAGAGTCAGAGCTTCAAATACAGGAGGCACACTTATCTAGCATTCAGTAGGAGGGATCATTCAGGATTCGTGGAGTGTTGGCAGGGCAGAGGGTCATTACCCTTCTTGATACAGGAGCCACACACAATTTCATAGATGCTAGATTCGTTGAGAAACGAGGACTCATCACTGAGGAGTTCGAGGGCATTAGAGTTAAGGTGGCCGATGGATACACCTTGAGGTGTGAACGCATGATTAAGGATCTCCCTTTACGCTTGAACAATTATGAGTTCAAAGCTGATTACTACGTAGTTAACATGGGAGATATTGACTTGGTCTTGGGAATGAAGTGGCTTCATTCACTTGAGGAAGTCACTCTTCGTCTCAAAGACATGGAGATCCATTTTGATGTTGGTGGGAAGACACACATCCTAAAGGCAATTCGGGACAGCAACATCCAAACAATTTCTTTTCGTCAGATGGAGAGGCTCATGCGTCACGACATGGTAGAGTGGGCTGCCGAGTGCACTTTAGCACCTATACAGGAGGGACAGCAGAAGACTGAGTATCATCCAGACATTCAGCAGTTGAGAGTCAAGCATGATAAGGTATTCAGTGATATTCCACCAGGGAGACCTCCAGACAGGGGCATTGAGCATAATATTGAGCTTGAGGAGGGCGCTAAGCCCGTCATGATTACGCCCTACAGACATCCTAAACGGCTGAACGATGAGATCGAGAAAACGATCAAGGAGTTACTTGCTATGGGTCACATTCGGCCTAGCAAGTCACCATTCGCTTCTTCAGTTGTGTTGGTAAAGAAGGATGGCACATTACGCATGTGTATTGATTATAGAGTCCTGAATAAGAGGACGATCAAAAACAGGTATCCGATACCACGTATAGACGAGCTTATTGATGAGCTCCATGGTGCATGTTACTTTACCAAAATTGACTTATGGTCAGGGTATCATCAGATCAGGGTTCGTGAGCAGGACATAGAGAAGACTGCCTTCCGTTGTCATTGTGGGCACTTCGAGTTCGTAGTGATGCCATTTGGGCTCACTAATGCACCAGCTACATTTCAGTCCACGATGAACAGAGTTTTTCATTCATTGTTGAGGAGATTCGTATTGGTCTTCTTCAATGATATCCTTATTTAAAGTAGGACATGGCAAGAGCACTTGGCTCACTTGGAGACCGTGTTGAGTATTTTGGAGAGGGAGTCCTTGTACGCCAAGGAATCCAAATGTGACTTGGGAATGACCGAATTGTTATATTTAGGTCATATCATCAGTGCAGGAGGAGTGCGGATGGATCCTGAAAAGATCTGCGCTATTGTTGACTGGCCTACAACGGCAAACCTGACACAGTTGAGAGAGTTTCTAGATTTGTGTGGATTCTACCGTAGATTCGTGAATGGTTATTCACGACATGCAGCCCCTATGACAGATTTACTGAAGAAGGGTGCATTTATTTGGACTCCTGAGGCACAGGAATGTTTTATGAAATTTTAGGAGTTGATGACTACATGCCCTGTTTTAGCACTACCCGACTTTACGAAGCCTTTTGAGCTTCAGTGCGATGCATCAGGTGAGGGCATTGGTGCGGTGCTTATGCAGGACAAGCACCCGATTGTGTATGAGAGCCGCAAGCTCAGAGGGCCAGAGAGACTATATAGCATATATGATAAGGAGATGCTGGCTATCATGCATGCCTTAGCAAGAAATTCAGAGCGATATCTTGTTGGCAGCAAATTTTGCATCAAAACTGACCATAACGGTTTGAGACACTTCTTGGGGCAGCGAGATCTCAATGATGCGTCGGCCGAAGTGGGTCAGTCCAATTCTGAGCATATGACTTTGATATCTAAATTATATCAAGGTATCTGGCATTGGCGTTTAAATTAGCACCTGCGGAATGCGGTTGAAAGCGGACAGCTATGCGGAATAAGCTGCTCTTCAAATTAGGAGGAAGCTCCTCTTCGCGATGGTGTTTTGAAAGAAAGTAAACTAAAACTAAGTTGCCTATCTTTTTGGATCAGCTTAGAGCACAAGGTTTTTTAAACACAAACGCCGCAGCTGAGATTTTCTGATAAGAAGTTCAACTACGACTAACTTAGACTAAAGACGTTCCTAACCTCTCAAGTAATAGCAGAGCAAGAGAAGCTAGAAATTAACAAGGCAGATTTTCTGACAAAAATACTTTAACAATCTCTCTCTCAACAAACACCTACACACTTCACTGTAAGCTGAAATAAAGATCATGAAAGCATAACATAGATAACGGAAATCTGAGATTTTAGATCAAGGCAAAAGAGGCTCATGATTTTATTACTCAAATCTCTAAAACAAAACTCCCTTCTAACATGCCTTGAATAAGAAATTGCAGCTAAGGAGGCTTGCAAACTTATTCTTAACACAATAGAAAACAGCAATCTCACTAACTCCTTGTTGGCTAAAGAGGCTCAACAATTTGCTTATCACAATACAAATGAACAATACTTGAGCAACAAATAGAAGGCACAATAGGCTCAGCGTTTTGTTCTCATAAGCATGGTTTAAACTAAGTGAACTGAAACTGAATAACAACTTGCTGCAATTCAGGCTCGCAATTTGCTATGACAATCACCGTTAAAGAAACTAAATGAGCAAAGGCTCTTATTTATAGAGAAGCAGAGGAGTAGGGAACCCTAAAATCTCCTTGCTTTCACAATCTAGGGCTTGCTCAGCAAGCAAGCTTTATTACTAAATCTAGAAACAAGATAACAACTAAAACCCTAAAAAGCAGAAAAAGCGGGAAACGCCAACTATTACATCTTATCTTCTTTCTATCCTCAAAGAATGGATAAGGATGATTCCAAGAATAGAAAGAAAGCGGGAAAGAAAGCTTCTAGAAGAAAGCTGCTTTAAAGCTCGATCACATCCGCTAGGAAGTCTGAGATTGTGTCCCGGTTCGGTGCATCTATACCATCAACAGCAAAACACCGCTTTTCAAGAATATCTTCGGCATCTGCAATAGATCTTAGGAAATCTTCAATCTCATTGGCCGCTTTATTGAACTTTGCTGACATCACTGAAATATGACCTATCCTTCCGCCAACTGGGCTGCAACTATGAACAACGTTCTGGAACTGATTTTGCACCTCCTCAAGCCCGACATAAGAACCATCTTCAAGACTGTACTGAGAGGGGATCTCTATGACAAATTCACTGATGAAAAGGAGAGCTTCAACCACCCTTTGCCTGTAGGTGATGAATTCTTCAGATATCCTCTCATAGGTTTTAACTTTGAAAACATGACGTTCTCTCCATGCAAGGATTTGTCTTTTGTGCTCCTTTGAAACTGCTGAACCGTAGGCTGTGTCTAAATCAGCAATGATAATCTCATGCCTAGGTTTTACTTCAGCCCATGTTTGTTCAAATCCTTGGATGCTTTGACGAAGTTTATGAGCATTCTCTCTCAACTGGAACATCCGAGCCAAGATCTCCTTTCCTCTGACAATGAAGCTCTCGATTCACTCCTAAGTCTCTTTCCCACATATGACCAGCTGTCTTAACTGATGGAGATCAGCTGGTGTCTCTAAGACCTGGGGCAGCAACTGGGTTGCTTGTGAAGAACCACGAACAAGGTTAGAGATGAAAAGCCTAAGCTGCTGATTTTCAGCCTTGAGGGCTGCCTTGTCTTCTCCATCTTTAAGCACTCTTTCATGTAGGTTTTCGGATACAACTTTGAAGAGACTCAAATCTGCATGTCTGGTATTTCTACCAAGATTAGCCTTGACCATTACAAAATCATCCATGTTCACCTCATCTCTATTCTTATCTTCTGGAGGCACAGCAGTCTCTACGACAATCTCGTTATCAGGATTCCTATCAAAGTGAACTTGCTTCTTTGCCTTCTTCTTAGGCGGTTCCTGATAAATATTATCGAGATCATCAACACTCACTTGATATGAAGGCCTTCTCCTAACCCTTCCTAAGGAGTTCTCAAGCCAAGACACCGTAGTATCTTTACTAACTTCCTCAGGAGGTACTGCTGCGATCTCTTCATCATCTTCGATATCAAGATCAATGTGAATTGGTGATGAACCCGTCAAAGGTATAGGAACATGTGTCGAAGGTGGCTCCTCTGCTTCATTCTGAGGTATGGGCTCATCAAGAGGAACTTCTGAGTCTACTGTAGGCTGTTCCCGTATAACTATGCCTAAGAAATCCAACCTTCTCTTTACATTTTTATTTGATCTACTGCCTTTGACGCCATCTTGAGACTGACTTTTACCCTTTCCTTTTGACTGTGCTGTAGAAGAAGAGGGAATTATCCTTGGCGGCTCTGCTACTGGAATAGAGTTCTTCCTTTTAAGCACTAAGAAAACCTTACTATACTCAACGACTTGTCTTGTTCTGTCTTCAACTGAAAGAGATTCCTTGTTTGCCCAATTAACTTGTGGAAGAGGCTGATCCTCGATTCTTTTCTGAGTGTACATTGGTAGAAGAACATCTTCATCATCATCAGAGAGCCCTTCTATATCTTCATTTAAGCAATCTTTCATCTGATGGAGAGTTAACCTGCTGTAGTTACGCCTTCGCACTTCAAACTCATCTGCACAGTTAGCCCAAAAATCTTCAAGTGCGGGTATGTGATTGTAATTCTTCTCCAACCGGCCAGCATAGACACCATGAGGATCAAATGACCGCCTCTCACTGTAGGGTTTGAGACCGAATTTATCTAATTCTTCTCCAATTGTCCTGGCATCTGCAGCAGTCCTGCATGTATAAATACCCAACCCTAATGGAAAGTGAAGAGAGGGTTTCTTTCTATTTCTCAAGACTGTGTGGACACCGTGAGCTTGCCTCAAGAATTCCATGAAGATGACCTCGTCTGACGGATACCTTGGCAACATTAGCGGGGCACCTGAATAACCATAAACCCTGAGATAGGTAAAGGTAGGAAACTGTATAAACCAATCTGCCCATTCTGCCATTGCTGCCCTAGCAACTGAAGATATGCGGACGTGCAATTCATTGTCTAAGTCACGCACCGTGTACATCAAGAATGCCTCGTTCACCCTTTTGTAGTGGTGCAACGACTTTGTGAACTCCAGCTGAGGATAATAATTATATATGTGTTGAACGCTCAAAGATCCCTCGGTGTTCAATCCTCTGAATTGACCTTGATAGGCCACCAAGTAGACTAGATATGACACCATGTGAAATACATGAAACTGGAAATATTCTGTTATTTGTTGATGTAGGCAGTCACTTATCAAAGTAGGCCAGTCATAAAACTCGGTTTTCTTCATAATGTGAGGTATGGCATAAAACATCCAAGGTTGGAACTTGGTGGCATCCTCGGAACCAGTGACCCTGTTGAGCAAAGTGATGATGATGGCAACCTCGTCCTTGAACTCCCCTCGTCCGACATTCTTGGGCAATGTCTTATGTTTTTCTTTCATCCATCTCTGGGCAATCTTCTTGCTGTATTTGTCCTTATGCATATTCCACATCTTTTCACACTCATCCCTCGAAAGAGTTACACTTTCAGGCCATGGGGGAATGGAAAAACACTTTTCAACCATATCAGGCTTTAGACTGCAAATCAACCTACCATCTGCTGACTGGATCTCCCTAGTAGCCGGGTTGTAATGCTTAATGCAAGTGATTACGAACTCAAGGCTCTGAACTGATATAGGAATAGACGCTGCTGCGAGGAGTCCAGAATGACCCCAGGTTCCTGATTGAAGCATTGCCTGCTCTCTCCAAGGCGTGTAGGTCGAATACCGGCTTGACATGATGCAAGTCTGTCTCAGTTGTTTTGATGTAATCGTGAAAAAGTGCTGATTAGGACTTGAAAACATTAGGAGTGTACTCCATTTCAGAAAACTTGAAGAATGACTGTAAACTCGCCCTGGTTCAGACAAGTCTTGTGCAATTTCTATTTTTAGAATGCTGATTTTTGTGCTTCAACGGACGAATTTTTGAGAAATTTTTCTGAGATATGGGTTTTGTTCAGAATGATGATACAAGACAACCCAGATCGTCCGTTTTTGAAAATCTTGAATTTTGGTGAAAAAGCAGCAAACCCTAATTTCTTCAATTTTTCCCGAAAAAAGCTGGCATCTGGGTTTTGTTCAGAATATAGTTAGAAATGGACCCAGTTGATTGGATTTGCAAAACTCTGACGTTTGATTGAAAAAACAGCCAACCCTAGGTTTTTGGAAAAAAGCTGCGATATGGGTTTTCTTCAGAAGACTGATTGAAAAGGACCCAGATGGTTGAAATTTGAATGCACTGAGGTTTTCACTGACATGCAAGATAAAAGCACTTGCTGCAACTTGATGAAGTTCTTTGAAAAATTCTTCAGAAGATAGAGGCAAAAAGACCCAGATGACTGAAAAATTGAAAGCCTTGGCCTTCTGCTTGAAAAACTTGATCTTCTGGAATAAAAAGCTTGAAAGAACAATGGTTTATGCTTCTTTTGGTCACGAAAAATCTGATGTAAAACCAGCAACTATAGTTCTTGAATCACAAAAATTCTTCAAACTAACATCAACTTTCTCCTCTGGATGCTACCTGCAAAAATAATGAAAAATACATTGAAAAGAAGTGTTAAATAGACTTAGGTTTTGATTTTAGGTTTTGCTTTTTTTTTCTGCTTTTATTTCAAAACCCTAAATCTCATCTTCTCAGGTTTGGACGCCACCCTCTTTCTTTGCAATTTTGAAATTTTGAAAATCTTCAAAAATCTTCTAAGGCATGAAGATTTGGGCGCCTTTCTCCAAGAGGGGCGCTCAACTTCACCAGACTTAGTCAAAATTTCCACTTTTTCAACTTTTCTTCATTTTAACACGCCACTTCGCCACTGATTTCCCGTTGACAGGTTTACCCGACAGGCGAGCTGAGTGGTTCACTGCGGAGCCGGACTGATTTTGAAGAAGATGTTCTGGAGGCACCTCCTGCTAAAAACTTGATTTCGACCTCCGAATTCACGGGAGGCTTTTCCTTCTAGGGGCGCCCAACTTCTTCAGTGTTAGCCATTTTTCTAATTTCCAAGTTCTTCATTAACTTCTCTTCCACAGATGATCTTATTAAATCTTGAGCTCCGGGCGTCGGATTGCTGAATGGCTGTGCTCATCGCGAAGCTGACGGAGAATGAAGAGGGGTCCTCTGGAGACACGTTGGTCAAAAAGTGAATTTTTACCCTTCAAAAGGTTGGGCGCCTATCTTGACTGGGGGCGCCCAGTTTACCAACACTTAGTTTATTTTTTGACTTTTTCACTTTTGCTTTGAATTTCTCTTTTCACCTCTCATCGGACCCTCTGTTCAGCCCTTTGAATCTGATGACTGCGAGCTCCGTTTGTCGTGCTGAATAGCTCACTGCAAAGCCAGTTGAATTCTGAAGACATCCCGTTATAGCTTCGACTGCAAATTCCTCTGTTTGCATCCTTGAAAAGTTGGGCGCCTTTCTCTTCTTAGGGCGCCCAGTTTCTCCAGACTTAGAAAAATTCTTAATTTATTCAACTTCAAGTTTCAGATTTTCACTTCATACCTTCTACTTTGACTTGAATTTGCCGGAGACTGGATCATCGGATGCTCTGACGGGGATATCCATCGCGAAGTTGACTGAAAACTGAGCAACTTCCATTGGAGACCGTAACCCTAATTCCTTCATCTGGTACCCTGAAAAGGTGGGCGCCTTTCTTCAACTGGGGCGCCCAAACTTAGCAGACTTAGAAAATTTTCATGGCTTTTCAGTTTTCTTCCTCGATCCTCGTGCATGTTCATCATTTCACTTTCTGCTGGAAGTTTTGAATGCTAAAATTAACGCCTGGCAGTCGGATGACCTTCATTGATGACCTCGGAACTCCAGATATGCTTCTGAAAAAGCTGAATAGACCCAGTAGGGCAAAACTAATTATTTTAAAGATCACGAAGCGCACGACGTCACGGACACATTTGAGCCAATCAAATCGGTTGGGACTTCACAATGGGATAACTTTCTATTTTTAGAAATTTTCTATTTTTAGAAAATTTTGCCGATATCCGTTTGAAAGAAACCGGAAAACCAGCGTTACTATTTGAAAATTTCTAAAAATAGCGATTTCCTAAAATTTAGGGATGAAAAACTGAGATCTGGGTTTTGTAGGTTAAAATTTGCTCTGCTTGATTGGTCGTCGAGAGGGTAGAAAAATTTGTGTTTTAACCCTCCATGCAAGACATGCACACCCAAATTTTGACCTTTTTGACTGTTTTAACAAGACTTTTACTCATTTCTTCAAAATGTCTAAGTGTAACAAAAATTTTAATTTTGGGGTACAACAAGAACGTAGTAGTTGATGCTCTCACGCAGGCCATACTTGAGCTCTATGGTTCACATTTCGGAGGATTGGAGGCATATGATTGTGGCAGAGTATGCCAAGGACACTTGGGCTTCCAGCATTGTTGAGGGATCGACGGTTGATACCAGGTATACACTTGTGAATGATTTGATCATTTACAATAACAGGATTTATTTGATCCCAGGTACAGAGGTGAAGAACATAATCATGCGAGCCTTTCATGATGTACCGACTGCAGGACATCCCGGGTATTTCAAAACCTATAGACAGATACGGGAGAGATTCACATGGAAAGGACTCAAGGCAGATGTTCTTCAGTACGTGCGTGAGTGCCCTGTTTGTTAGCAGGAGAACACGTACCCGGCAGGTTTATTGCAGCCACTTCCGATTCCTGACAGGAAGTGGGAATGCTTGTCAATGGACTTCATTACGGGCCTGCCTAAAGCCCAAGGGCGAGATTGCATATATGTCGTGGATCGGCTTACGAAGTATGCCCACTTCTTTCCGATCACCATAACCTACACAGCTACACAGGTAGCAGAGGTATTCTTTCGTGAGGTGTTCAGACTACATGGATTGCCTCGAAGCATTGTGAGCGACAGAGATAGTCGGTTCTTGAGTCACTTTTGGCAGGAGGTATTTAGACTTTGTGGGACCGAGCTTACACTGAGCACCAGTTACCACCCGCAGACAGATGGGCAGACGGAGATAGTAAATAAGTGGGTGGAAGGGTACCTCAGAAATTATATTGCAGGGCAGCAGAAGGCATGGGTCAAGTGGATTCACTTGTGCGAGTATTGCTATAATACGACATTCCACATGACTATTCAGATGTCCCCTTTTATGGCGTTGTATGGGTATGAGGCGCCGAGTTTTCTAGATTTGCTACTAAGGGACAGTAGAGTGCCGAGCGCTGGAGACTTATTACAGGAGAGTCAGGATACTATGAAGGCTCTCAAGGAGAATATCGCCAAGGCACAGAATCAGAAAAAGCAGTATGCAGATCAGAAGAGGACGGAGAGGCATTTTGAGGTGGGTGACATGGTTTACCTCATGCTGCAGCCCTACCGTCAGTCCACTCTTAGGAAGAGTGGGTCAGAGAAGCTTAAGCCACGTTATTATGGTCCTTTTAGGATCCTGAGGCAAGTTGGAGAGGTGGCGTATGAGCTTGAGCTTCCAGCAGAGAGCAGGGTACACAATGTTTTTCATGTATCACGCCTCAAGAAGGCGTTGGGACATCGTGTGGTACCGTCTGCAGTCCTACCTCCCTTAGATGATGAGGGAAAGTTGATTTTAGTACCTGAGTCTATCCTGGAGTACAGAGAGAGACAGTTGCGTAGGAGGACTATCAAGGAATATCTAGTGAAATGGAGAGATTTTCCGGTTGAGGATGCTACATGGGAGAGCGAAGATATTCTGCAGCATCCGGAGTTGAGATTGCTTGAGGACAAGCAATTTCAGGAGGGGCGGACTGTCATGTCCCCTTCTAGTTGACATCTCTCAGAGCACAGGATTAGCCTATTATGCGACCCTCGTAGGCTGATAGATGGGATAGAGGGTCTTGATGGAGCTTGGCTCAGCTTCAGATGTCAGTATTTGATCAGTTGGCTTTCGTTCGGGCTTATTCGGACACTTCTAGCCTGAGTTGCTATTTTTAGCAGTATCTGGCACTCAGCGTGGGACCCTTGCTATTTTTAGCAGTATGGATTGTTAGCGTTCAGAATCACTTCATTGTTCGTCAGCTTCAGACGGTTCGTGCATCGGGTATATATCGAGAGAGATATTAATATTTAATTGAATTAATTAAATATTAATTAACTGGAGCATATAATATAAAGTTGTAATATTTTAATATTACGACTTAATTGATTTCAGTGAAGGGGTCGCCCAACATTGGGAGGGGCCATTTGAGATTATTTTTATAATCAAAAATTACATTGAAGACTATTGAGAAATGAAATAATAAAAGTTCGAATTATTTTAATGATTCCCTATTATTGAGGAATTCGCACTTTTCATGTGTATAAGCCATTTGCTTGGAAATTCGAGCCATTCATGATTATTGTTTATTGAAAATTGTTGAAGTCTTCAACCAGAGCACAGAAGCCAAGGGTTTCAGTCTCAGTGCATTGGGGAACGAGCCATCTCCAGTGAGAGCGATTCAGAGGGTGTGAAATATCATCCGATCTATTGCCAGCAGAGAGATTTCTTCATTCAGAAGAAGTTACAGAGCATCACAGACAATAAAATATTCAGGGTTTTGATTAGCTATTCATCCAGCAGGGATTACACAGGTGAGGCGCCTATTTCTATTGGATCTGGAGATCTCAGTGAAAGCCGTACATTTTATTCTTTGCTTGCTGCTGTTACCAGTCCGTACCTTTGTTGTACCTAGCCGTACTATCATTAAGAAGGCGTGTTTTTGATACTGGACAAAACGCCTATCTTCCTGGCTTGCAATCTTCACCAAATTGGGCGTGTGAGACAGAGGGAAAAGAGCAAGATCATCTCAGCCGTACCATTTCAAGAGGGTCATTTATTGCTGCCATATTACCAGGTTCTTTAATAAAATTTCATTTCCTTTTTGATTGCATGTAACTGGATCTTTATTGTAATCATCTCAGAAGGTTAATAAATGATCTGGCTTCAGTATCTGCATTAGGTTTTGTTATTTTCGGAGTTGAATAATTTTTAGAGAATTTATTTCCTATTTCTTGCAAAATCGCCATTTCTTTATTTCATGCAAAAACCACAAAAAAACCAAAAACTGCAAAACAAACAAAAAACAGTCAGAATCTGAATCAGGGGGAAACAGGGGTTTCTACACACACTACTCCAGGTTCCCAACTGCCACTTGAGAGCATGGGTTGGAACAAGGATAAACATGATGCAGCCAAAGGTGCAATTGGAGACTTTTGGTTCTATTGCGAGATTCCATTTTATGCAGCCAGGTAATTCTTCTTTTTTTGTTTTAAAATATATTACTTGATAGTTGATTCTCTGTCACTTGAATTTTTATTTTTAGAGCTATGTTGAATTCAAATTGAAATTATACATTTTTCAATATTTATTTTATTGAATTTATTTGCGTTAGGTTTCCATATTGGCAAAATATGATTGATGCAATTACTGTTTGTGGGGCGGCGTTCAAAGCCCCTAATGATGAGGAGATAAAGGGCCCCATTTTGTCCCAAAGGTGGCTAATGTGAAAGCCACAATAGAGGAGCAGCGAGACATTTGGAGGAAGAAGGGTTGCACCATCATAACCGATGGTTGGATTGATAGAAGAAATAGGACATTGCTCAATTTCTTTGTTTCTTCCTCAAGTAAATATTTTACTTCCTAAAATGCATTGATTTAGTGATTAACAATCAAGATTTTTAATTTTCATTTTATTGAATCATTTATTTTGTTTCTTTTTCAAGTGGTACTGTGTTCATCAAATCTATTGATGCATCCGGCAACACCAAAAATGTTGAATTCCTTTGTGAGGCTTTGGAGGGTGTCTTGGCTAAGGTAGGGGAGGATAATGTGGTACAAATAGCCATGGATAATGCAGCAAATTATGTTGCTGCAGGTAGACTATCGATGGATAGGCACCCATCATTGTTTTGGACACCTTGTGCCGCTCATTGCCTTGACCTCATATTGTAGGATCTTGGCAAGATTGCCTGGATCAAAGCATGTGTGGAGACTACAAAGAATATTTGTAAGTTCACATATAATCACACATGGGTCCTCAACCTTATGAGGCAATACAAGGGACAGGAGTTGGCTCACCTTGGGATGACCCGCTTTGCTACCAATTTCATCACTCTACAATCTTTGTTGTAGTCAAAGGGAGCTTTGAGGCGGATGTTTGTTAGTGAGGAGTGGACTTCCTCAACATATACTAAGACAAATGCAGGGGATGAAGTGTCAAGTTGGATTTTTTATGAGCAGGGCTTTTGGGTACCTACTGTGGAGATTGTCAATGCAAATGTAATTAGTAATTAGTTTAGTAATTCTACATTATATTTTCATTCTTACTTTTATTTTATTTGCTTAATTTTGTTGACTCTTATGTCAATGTTTCATAATAATTGCAGTTCATAGAGCCTTTAGTGGTTCTATTACGAGTTGCTAATGCGGAGAAGCTTGCAATAGGCTACGTATATGAAGGCATGGATAGGGCCAAAGAGGCCATTAAATCCATTTACGGGAGAGTTGATAATAAGTATCGCCACATTTGGGAGATCATTGATAGACAATGGCACCTCCAGCTTCACAAGCCCCTACACACAATAGCATATTTTCTCAATCTGGCATTGCAATTTCACTTTGAATTCAAGGTGGATGACGAGGTTTTGAGTGGACTCTACATAGTCATCGAGCGGATGTTTGATTCTCATGTTGGAGCACAAATTGTTGTCGAGATTGAGATTTTCAGACTTGCACAAGGAGATCTCTTTGCAAGAGACATATGCAAGGCTACTCGATCGACAATGCAGCTAGGCAAAAATTTAAGGCATAATAGTAGTTTAAATTTTAAAGATTAACACTTTTCCTTTTTTTATATTACTATTATTGAAACTTAAAGTTGGACAATGAGATTGATTTTTTTCGTTTTCTCATCTGAGATGCATGGTGGGAGAGATTTGGTGCTAAAGTACCAAATCTTCAGAGGATTGCAGTTCGAGTGTTAAACCAACCATGTAGTACCTCAAGTTGTGAGCGCAATTGGAGTATGTTTGAGCACATACACTCCAAGAAGCACAACATATTGTTAGTGCAAAGGTTGAATGATATTGTTTATGTTCATTACAACCTGCATCTTTGCCATAGACAAATATTAGGCAGTGACTTGTCACCCATCATGTTGCAGGAGGTTGATCCACAATTAGACTGGATCACTGAGGCTGAGGATCATGTCTTTAGAGATGAGGACCTTGATTGGGTCGACCAAGAAGATCGAGAGGCAGAGGCATTAGCCATGGCAGAGGAGGAGGATAGAGCATGAGGAGACACCTTGGATGCTGGTTTGGGTGCCACTAAGTCTGAGACACAGATAAAGATGATGGCTGCAACATCATCCAGGACCTATCTTAGACGCCTACGCAAGAGGATTGACGCTAAGTGATGTAGGTTCCTCTGAGCCATAGACTTATAGCTTTTGTTTTGATATATGTTTGGAACTTTTGATGCCATGGCTTCAATATTCCATGAGTATTGTATACATTTGACAACATTTATATATCTAATTGTCTTACTATTGTTATTTCCTACAGCTAAAATTTGTGTTTATACTTATGTGATCAATGTATGTTTGTGTATGGGATCATAGTAGTTTCTATTTGATGATATTATTGTGTGTTTAAGGTTTATTTATTAAAGGGTGCATGAGACAAGTTTTAAATCCTTAAAAATCTCTAAATTTCTTGGGTTTTTCTATTTGTCGAGTCTGGGCCGAGTCTAGACTCCGAGTCCGAGTAAAAAATCGGCTTGTTGAGTTTGAGGCGATGTAATGTCCCTTACCTAGCCTTGCTCTTGTATTTGCTTGTTTGCCCTAGAATTCGATTGTTGATTAGGTTTAGGGTTTCTTCTTTCCAAAAGGAATGTGTTTCTCTAATGAAATAATCCTAGATTGAAATCTGCATTCACCAATTCAAAAACATTTCCACATACACATATCTGTTAGCAATAATATCTAGATATCCACAATATGTTCATAAACATAAATCAATTAATGAAGACATAAGAGGAGTGCCATAGGTGGATCCGCCCTGAAGCCCTCATGTAAACTCAAGAGGTTGTCCATCACAATCCTTCTTGCCTAGGGTCTTAGTACCTGCATACTCCACTCATGGTAGCACCTCAGAAGACACTCGTCCTATTAGGGGAAAGGAACCATAGAGTCCAAGTGGCCTAAGGCCTACCACCTTCTCTTGCCCAATCCCGTATCTTGGGCCTAAGGGGCAGAGACCTAGGTGGGACCCCCATCTTTCTATAACCCAATCCCTAGTCAAGGGCCTAAGGGGCTGCAAATCCCAATCCCTTGTTAAGAGCCTAAGGGGCTGCAAAGCCCAATCCCTTGTCTAGGGCCTAAGGGGCTGAAAGTGGGGTTTTTAGGCAATCCAACTTTACCCATGTTTCGTCGATCCTAATAGGTTTACAAGCACATAGTAGACAATCTTTAAACAATCGGATATATTTGCATTCATCCAAGATTTATTTCATGCCTATAATCAAATATATTTTCATTTACCAATGGTTCTTTAAGTTCATCATGTCCTATGATAATTCTCATTATGATAAGATTAAAGGATGTCATTATATCAATAATCAAATTAACAATATCTAGTTCTTATATTCAAAATATGCTAAATATTATTGCTAAGTGAATACATTACCTGAACTGTTGTGTCTTCCCATGATTCTTAATTCCTTAGTCGCCTTCCTTCAATCTTACATTTGATTGATCATAAATATTAATCTATCCATTTTTATATTATGATCGTAATTACTTATAAGGCTCAATAATTGCTGCAAGCATCATTATTACAATGATCATGTATAAATATATAATTATTTCTAATTAATTTTAATCTTCCAATAATCACTTACTCTCTCTCTCTCTCTATATATATATATATATATCACTTACTATATCTATATATATATATAAAACTTACTTCCCCAAATATATTCTTGACAATAACACTTAATCAAATAAATCTCCCATAGTTTATTTCATTTCCAATCTGCTGCTTTATGCAGATTTCTAATTGATTCCTTTTTATTATTATTTCTGATTCTTACATTCAATGTCTTTTTATATCTATGTTAAAGGATACATCTTTTCAAGAGTGATGTCCTTATGAAAAGGCACAAACATTTATTTAAACCTTCATTATTATTTTTAAACCACTTTTATTTATTTATTTATTTTATTTTTTCAAACTGCTGTTTTTATAATTAATCCTTCTTTTTTCACTAATAATCGCTGCATTACATCTTCAATATATAAATATTATTTCTTAATATTTATTCTTAAATTAGTGGTTTTATATGTATTATAATATTTATGACTATAATTATAATAATATTTTATTAATATTATTTTGTAATATTTTTTTCTTGTGAAATCTCTATTATTATGATATTTATAATGTACTAATATTAATTGTCTCGTTTATTATAATAAATGTATTATAATTATAATATTCTTGATAATAATATTTAGATTGCCATTACATTTTTGATAGTTATTTATCTAGTTATTTATATTTCACACTAAAATTTGTTTTGTGATTATGATTTATTTATTGATTTGCATTTTCATGTGTTACAATTTTGGGACATGACAGTCCACCCCGCCCAAGATTGCTTGCCCTCAAGCAATCATAATCTAAGATGTGTAATTTAAGGCGTTGCTCCTTGCGATGAATGATGTTAGCTTTGGTAGGAGTTTGAAGTTCTAACCCACATGATGGTTATTGAAGTAAGTGTATTACTAATTTTCTTAAGTGCTACTATTTCTCCATACCTCTCAACCCCATGAGTTAGATTCTGTGAGTCAATATAAAAACTATTTGAATTAGACATTAAAGCAGATAACCAAGTAGCTCAATCAAGTAGGCAAGTAACTCAAACAGGAAAACAAGTAGCTCAAGCAAGCAAACAAGTAGCTCAAGAAAGCAACCAGCTGAAGTACATAGGAAAGTAGCCCAAGTAATCAAGCAACTAGCTCAAGCATACCGGAAAATAGCTCAAGCAGGAAAACAAGTAGCTCAAGCACACAAGCAACTAGGTCAAGTAAGTAAGCAACTAGCTCTAGCAGTCAAGCAAGTAGCTCAAGTACGCAAGAAAGTAGCTCAAGCAAGCAATCAGGTAGCTCAAACACACAAGCAAGTAGCTCAAGCACATAGGCAAATAGCTCAAGCTTACGAGCAACCAGCTCAAGCAAGTAGGCAACTAGCTCAAGTAGGCAAGCAACTAGCTCAAGCAGGCAAGCAAGTAGCTGCATGCAAGCAAGTAGCTCAAGCAAGCACAGGATGGCAGGAAAGATGCTCTGATACCACTGTAATGTCCCTTACCTAGCCTTGCTCTTGTATTTGCTTGTTTGCCCTAGAATTCGATTGTTGATTAGGTTTAGGGTTTCTTCTTTCCAAAAGGAATGTGTTTCTCTAATGAAATAATCCTAGATTGAAATCTGCATTCACCAATTCAAAAACATTTCCACATACACATATCTGTTAGCAATAATATCTAGATATCAACAATATATTCATAAACATAAATCAATTAATGAAGACATAAGAGGAGTGCCATAGGTGGATCCGCCCTGAAGCCCTCATGTAAACTCAAGAGGTTGTCCATCACAATCCTTCTTGCCTAGGGGCTTAGTACCTGCATACTCCACTCATGGTAGCACCTCAGAAGACACTCGTCCTATTAGGGGAAAGGAACCATAGAGTCCAAGTGGCCTAAGGCCTACCACCTTCTCTTGCCCAATCCCGTATCTTGGGCCTAAGGGGCAGAGACCTAGGTGGGACCCATCCTTCTATAACCCAATCCCTAGTCAAGGGCCTAAGGGGCTGCAAAGCCCAATCCCTTGTTAAGAGCCTAAGGGGCTGCAAAGCCCAATCCCTTGTCTAGGGCCTAAGGGGCTGAAAGTGGGGTTTTTAGGCAATCCAACTTCACCCATGTTTCGTCCATCCTAATATGTTTACAAACACATAGTAGACAATCTTTAAACAATCAGATATATTTGCATTCATCCAAGATTTATTTCATGCCTATAATCAAATATATTTTCATTTACCAATGGTTCTTTAAGTTCATCATTTTCTATGATAATTCTCATTATGATAAGATTAAAGGATGTCATTATATCAATAATCAAATTAACAATATCTAGTTCTTATATTCAAAATATGCTAAATATTATTGCTAAGTGAATACATCACCTGAACTGTTGTGTCTTCCCATGATTCTTAATTCCTTAGTCGCCTTCCTTCAATCTTACATTTGATTGATCATAAATATTAATCTATCCATTTTTATATTATGATCGTAATTACTTATAAGGCTCAATAATTGCTGCAAGCATCATTATTACAATGATCGTGTATAAATATATAATTATTTCTAATTAATTTTAATCTTCCAATAATCACTTACTCTCTCTCTCTCTCTATATATATATATATATATATATATCACTTACTATATCTATATATATATATAAAACTTACTTCCCCAAATATATTCTTGACAATAACACTTAATCAAATAAATCTCCCATAGTTTATTTCATTTCCAATCTGCTGCTTTATGCAGATTTCTAATTGATTCCTTTTTTTATTTCTGATTCTTACATTCAATGTCTTTTTATATCTATGTTAAAGGATACATCTTTTCAAGAGTGATGTCCTTATGAAAAGACACAAACATTTATTTAAACCTTCATTATTATTTTTAAACCACTTTTATTTATTTATTTATTTTATTTTTTCAAACTGCTGTTTTTATAATTAATCCTTCTTTTTTTTGTCACTAATAATCGCTGCATTACATCTTCAATATATAAATATTATTTCTTAATATTTATTCTTAAATTAGTGGTTTTATATGTATTATAATATTTATGACTATAATTATAATAATATTTTATTAATATTATTTTGTAATATTTTTTCCTTGTGAAATCTCTATTATTATGATATTTATAATGTACTAATATTAATTGTCTCGTTTATTATAATAAATGTATTATAATTATAATATTCTTGATAATAATATTTAGATTGCCATTACATTTTTGATATTTATTTATCTAGTTATTTATATTTCACACTAAAATGTGTTTTGTGATTATGATTTATTTATTGATTTGCATTTTCATGTGTTACAATTTTGGGACATGACAGGCGAGTTCAAGTCTTGTAACACTGCTTAATACTTCTATTGGGCTTGGGAGACCCCAAGGTGTCACACAAGCAACACCTCATGGTCTAAAGAGACCCCAAGCTATCACCTAGGTGACAATTGGAGGTGCTAGGTAGAGGAAATTTCAAGGTATCACCCTAACAATACTTCGAAGTGCTAGCAAAAAGAAATTTCAAGGTATTGCCCATGCAATACCTCGAACTATTGGACTTAAAATTTTCAAATTTTCATTGAGAAAAATTTTCAAATCATTGCAACCATGATGCTTGTAAAGTTGTGGCATGAAAAGTTGGGCCACATTAATGAAAAAGATCTTAGGGCCTCCAAGTCCAGAGGAATGGCAAAGGGACTATTTGAATTGTGGCTTATGTGAACGTTGTATTTATTGGAAGAAATATCAAGTTAAATTTATCTTTGGCTTTACTCATTTTGATGGAATTTCACATTTGGTCCATGATGATAGTTTACTTATAAATGTACTTGATTGAGAAAATACTTGTAATACACTTTGTTAATTGATTTTTTTAGAAAAACATGATTGTTTTTTCTTACACAAAAATCCAAGGTCTTCAAGAAATTTAAGGAGTTCAAAGAGTGTTATGTTTACCCCTAATTTTTCAATTTCAGTAACTGGATGGTATGCTCTAGCAATCCCTTTCTTGCGCAGAAACCATTGCAGCATACATGTAGCCTGAGATACCCCAGTTGACAACCTAGACAAGTTGCAAAAGTCATTACTCAAGTCATGAAAACTAGCTGCTTGGTTTTGGTAGCCTGCATAGTGAAAGATCAGCATTACTAATGTTTGACCATATGTCAAGGTGATGGAAATCCTAGCTAATAATGAGTTGTGTTGTCAAGACAAATCCTCATGATTGCCTATTTTGCTACAAGCTTCAAGGAATGAAGGCATACACTTACATTTTTTTAAGGGTGGACAGATCAAGTCATCTATAAGCCATGACTATAGACATTTGCTACAAATGATGATCTATGATTGTCTAGTATTGACCATTGGAAGGGGGTCTCAGTGGGAGGCTCCAACGTAATATAATATGTCTCTATGTGGTATTCTCAAGCTTGAATTTAAAAGGCAAGTATAAATTATTCTTTTCAATAATTCAATTAATAATTTAATAGACAAGCATGCAAAAGAGGCCTACTGTGTAGAAGTTACGAAGTCAACTCTCGAGAATGTGAAAGAGAAAAAATAATATAAGTGCCTTGCATAATAAAATAATTCACAATACCTTGTTATGTAATCTTGGAGAATCTTGTGAAAACCAAGTTTGTTGCATCTCGGATTGACAATGAATAAAGCATGAGTTAATAAACATGCCTTGACTTTTTGAGCCCTGAAACTCTTTCATCACATTAAGCATTTCAATCCTGAAATCTGTTGATAACCAAATTGAATGTCCATCAAAAACTCTATATAAATTCATTGTAACATTACTTCTTGCTAATTGCTAGAAATGGAAAATTTACAGCTAAACTACCTGTTAAGTAGCATCATTAGTATGTCTGACAAATGTTACAGAAAAGAACAATCAAAGATGCTGCTTGAGAAATAAATTAGATACCTTAAGTTACAAGGATGTGAGTTCCAGTCCATCAATATCACATGTTAGAAGGTTAACATATACATTCTGACAAAGAAAAATATTCATTTGATGATTAAAATATCTATATTTTCGAGTTTGATTAAGGATGGAATAAATCGTTAAGATTTTTAAAGCATCGGGAGTTTATTTCCTATTAATGAAACACATATTAGGCTAGTTTCATCTTGTATATAACAAGGCTTTCTTGGGTCAGATGATTCATATGGCCACTCTGATATATAATACTATACATAAACATCTGACTCTTGTCGTGGGCAGTTAGACTATTATTGGAGGATGAGGTCGAAAACAGATATGTGAAAGAAAAGGCTGCAAAATTTTAGTTAATATGTGGAGAAATGCTAGGAAGAGGAAACTAACCAACTTTTTAGCTATGTTCCATAGAGTCTGCAATAAAAAAACTTACACGATAGAATAATATAATAAGGAAATACGCTACATATTGTAATAACCACCCTCAATTTTTTTTTGAAAATATGTTAGCCTCAAAGTAAATGAAAGCATATTGCCGGTATTGGCATGGTGTGATGGTTTATTGGTGGCATTGTTGTTCCTGCCACCAAGGTTCAAACCCCGTTGGGGTGGTATTGTTGAATGGTTGTATCCGGTTCATAGCTCCGGTCAAAAGCGTTTACCCCTTGAATAAAAAAAAAAAAAAAGTAAATGAAAGCATAACAACTTCCTTTCTACTTTCTGATTACCCAAATCCCAGATTGGGCAAGGCAAGAGCATACGATGTCAAGATTACAATTTATTGATTTACAACTTGTTGGAAAGAAGCATCAAGCGGCAAGCCAGCCAAACCACTTATTCAATGGGATGCATAAACAATAAAAGAAAGAAATCATTTGTTCATTCAACGGGAATTACAAGGCACTTCCACTTTTCAATGGGAAGCTTATACAATGTTTCAAGACATTTAAACATTCTTCTTCCACTTTTCAATGGTGAGCTATTACAATATTACCACTTGTTCAACGGGGTAAGTACATCAATAATAACAAATTTAAACCAACTGGCAATACTACCATCCAATGTTTACAAATTAAAGTCAACAGAAATTGAAGCTTTCAATAATATAACCATCCAAAATTGAAGCATTCAGTAATATAACCATCCAAAGCATTACAAGGTTAGCACATATGCATTGTAAACACCAAAATAAGAGGATTAACTGCTGATAAAATGTTAATGTAAACAGCTGTTGAAATACCCCACAATAGCACCAAATAACATGTACCCAATAACCCAGCTATGAAATAGCAACGTGATACCTTGAATGGATGAACTAGAAGGCTGGTACAAGTTTGAAAATACCCTTTTTTCTGTTGTACTTTGGACAAATCAGAACTGAAACATTGTTGTTGATGCTTTGGAAACTCAAAAAAGGAGCTAGAAACACACCCAGAAGCAAAATGATGAAAAACTCTTTTCGAACTCCACCCAACAAACCTAAAAAAACTGAATAGATCTTTATCTCAGCAACATCCAAAACTGAAACTCAATTTGAAGCACAATGGGGACCTCTGGAATGAAATCACTACAACCTAGCTCAAGATTATCACTCAAATTCGAAACTAGAAATCGAATGATGGCTTGTGTCCTCAAAAGATTACGGAAGAACTCACAGGCTCAATCCGACAACATAATAGTATGAGGCAACTTCAACACATCCAAATGATCCCCCAACACCTCCTTTTATAGCTTTTTTTCGTTGCTTTTTTGAAAAAGTGTTTTTTGCTTTTTTGTTACTTTTTAAAAAAATGGTTTTTTGCTTTTGCGCTGCTATTTGAAAAAGTACTTTTTGCTTTTTTCTGAAAAGGCATTTTTTCTTTTTTTTTTTCCGAAAAATACTTTTTTCCTTAAATTAAATAATTCATTATGTGTAACATGTTAGTTTTTTAGATCAGAAATGTAAACAAGCAGAAAAATACAACACATATACAATGAGCACAGTGATTACCCTGGGAAAACCCTCCTACTCGAGGGAGAAAAACCCTCAGTCCTTGAGCACAGTGCAGAAAACTGCATACAAAGGAAGATATGTTGAGCCATCATGTCCAATTCTAGGGCATGATCCCATTCTTGTCCAAGTGCTAACATAGTCCTTGAATGTTCCCCTTCATTAATTTCACATGCATCAAAAGTAGACAAGTTCCTTTTAACATAATCCAGCAACTTGAAAGGAATGCAAACATTTTCATCCAGCAGTGGGAATGCATGAGCTTGCAGTCCATCAAGGCGATCCCAAAGTTCTTGATCAAGTTTGATCAACCCAATGCTAGTACCTTTCTCTTTGCTTCGCATCCTCTCCAGAAGGCTGGTGTTTTCATGCTTCAGAGCATTAGCTTCCCACCTACAATTCTCTAAATCCTTGTGTAAGGTTTGTTCTACACCAACTAATTGGAGTTGTTCCTTTTGTAGCTTGGTGATACAAGTATCTTTGTCTTGTGGACAATCATTTATCTCATTGTCTAATCTTCCCCACAATCCACCAATTGTTTTTTCCTGATCTTTGCATAGTCGTTGCAATTTGACAACTGATTTTTGTAACTCAGAATTTTCCCTTTCTTTCTCCCTACAACTCCTCTTGTTTGAATCTCGGTCATCTTCTGCTTGTTTTGCTTTCTTGATAGATTCTGACAGGGATTCCCTTAACTGCATAATCTCATTCTCTGCATCTGTTAATTTCTTTCTCAAATCATCCATACATTGTTGAGATTCCCTCAATTGAGTTTTTACATGAATTTCCTGGTTATTTAAAGATGAGACTTCTCTTTGCAATGCTACATTTTGCTCTACCAGATCTCTAACCCTCTCTCTCATCCTCCTCTCCTTAGACCTAGTTTTCTCTAGCATACAGGACCATTCATTCGACTACCTATCTATCTCCTTTTCTAATGTTTGTTGCAGATCCTTCTTCTCATGCTCCAATATCTTTGTATGTGATTCCATCTCTCCCTTGATCAACCTTAGAGCTTCAGTTGCTAAAGATCTTTCTCTCTTGCGGCTCTGAACTTCTGAAGAAACCATAAGTGTTGAGTTCCTCTTTTCTTTTCTTTTTTCTTAACATACTTTTCTCAGTTTTTGCCACAAAAAATTCTGCATTTTGTTCTGAGTTCTTTGCACTTAAAGATTCAGATCTGCTGAAATGGTACTTGTTCATCGATTCTAACTCTTCTGAGAATAATACAGCCTGCTCTTTAGTTGCTTTAGCTCTTCTTTCCAGCTCTTCATCTGTATCTTGCATCTTGTCATAGCCCTCAAGCCACATTTGAAATCAGCATATGTCTGCTACCTTTTTGTGCTGGATGAAGAACCAATCCTTCAACATTCTGTACTTGACAAGTAGGAAACTGTCTTTCCTCATTTGATCTCCCATATGGGCTTACTCCCTGGCTTTGAGATGGGGATAATTCTTCAGTATTCAAATTGTTGTAGCTTCCAAGCTCAGGTCCTGATGCCTGGAATGATTCTAGAAATTCCTTGCAGATTCTCCCATCACAATGGAGAAGAACTGTTTCATTATAAAAATTACCCTTGGCATCGAAATTTTTTACTTTGGATTTAGATTTCCCTAAACCCACTCTGATACCATGTTAGTTTTTTAGATCAGAAATGTAAACAAGCAGAACAATACAAGACATAAACAATGAACACAGTGATTACCCTAGGAAAACCCTCCTACTCGAGGGAGAAAAACCCAACAACAATATTCTCTTATATATATATCAGAAGAAAAGTGCAGAAAACTGCATACAAAATCAGACCCTAGAATAGGCCAAGTCTTATACAATAAGATATGTAACTTCTACTTGAAGCAAATGAAGACACTTCTTCAAAAACGGATCTGCTGCTAGGAGGCAAACTGTTGCTGCTTCTAGAAGATGGGAATTGGAGAGTCGATGAAATTGTGTTGAAATGAGAGGACTCTATCCTCTTTAAATACAATGCTAGGCGACCTCCTTACTAGGTTGGCTCTAGAAAAACATAAATATTATTTGTGAAACAAAGGCCAACCTGCCTTTAGATGATTTTATTTAAGAGAAAATAGCTCCCGAAGCTACAAAACACTGAGATAACATTTAATCACCTATCCAACAAGCTATTACACTAAGTTCTCATTTAATTATTTCTCAACATTAGACAACATTAGTGAAATATTAATTAAATATCTTAATAACTAACCCAAGTTGCAGAAAGTACTGCAACATCATTAGAATCCAATTTTGACCACATCATGATGAAGCTGATGTAGTAGGAAGATGATTGAAATCAACTTGGTGACTTTCTAAAAACAACCTGCTCCTTCAAGAAGTTTGGAGAGCACCCAAAAGGTCAGAAATTGATTCCGAACACATCAAAGGGCTCCAACTAACAAATTGAACTCAAATCCAAGAACAATAGCTCTGCAAGATTGATCAAATGCTTCTCCAAGAATGTTGGAGTTCTCCCTAACTAATCAGTTAGCCTTCGAAAGACTTGGAAACTGGCTAAAAGTGCACGAATTGGCTAAGCGCCAAAAGGGGACATTACAGTCCTCCCCAAGATTGCTTGTCTTAAAGCAATCACAACTAAATCTTGATTGATCTCCGATAGATCCAAAGAAATTCCAATATCCCAAATGACTCTAAAGAATGTTTTTTCATGATTTAGCTGCTCTACATTAATACAATTGAAGATTTCCAAACTAGCATTCTTGGTTTTCTTGTGAAGCAATCTACCAATCTCACAAATTCTTCGATCCCAAATCATTTATCATCAAATAATCTAGAGGTGAGAGAATAAGCATACCTCAACAAGTCATCCATCTCAAAAAATGTAGTGGACAAAAATTTGTTCCTCAATGAAAGAACACAAATCAGCTCGTATGCAAGCTGAAAACAAATTATTAGTCATAAGTCAATTGATTTTGCACCCCAAACAAACTTATGATGACAATAGTATTTAATTTTTCTGCCTGAAACCACTTTCCAACATACTCAAATAGTTTAATGGCCCTATTGTGACCTTTTTACACATCACCCCATTCAAGATGGGGACCCCCTAATTTTTGCTCTGTTCCCGTCTTTTGGCTTTGGTTTTGGGTCTATCTCTCTCTGACGGTTCTTTCTGTCTGGTGATGTACTTGCCATTTGACGTAGATTTGAATTTTGGCCAAGTCTAGAGGGCTTTCTGATGAATTAGGGTTTACAATCTTCAGGCTACTTTGAGGTCAAATTGAGTTGGCTAATCGAATTTTGAGCTTAGCACTGCTGTTAGGATGCTTCAAGCAGGCTCCCACTGATTTTTCACTGAATTCTGACAACTTGCTATTTTTAGTAAGCGCCAATTTGGGGCCTATTTTCCTAGGATTTTCAAATTCTGACAACTGCATTGCACTTAGAACACTTAGAACTCATCACTTGCAAATTTTATGCGCAAACAGACAACTTACTATTTTTAGCAATTATGCCTTCGAGGGCCATTTTTAGGCTTTGCTTGTTGGACTTTAATATGCATGTCTGGAGAATCTTTCTGGGTTTTCCGAAAGCTTCGCAATGATGTATATGCAAAACGAGATGATGACTTTCAATGATTCGGACTTCAGAGGCTATTCTTAGGGTTTGCGTGCAGGATTTCTTAGTGCATGTCTGCATAATCTTTCTGGGTTTTCCAAGAGCTTCGCAGTGAGGTAACATGCAAGCGGAGTTTATCACTTTTCAAGGACTTGCTATTTTCAGCCAGTGCTCGCATGTTGATCATTTTGTTGGGTTTTTCTGGGTTTTATGAGATCTCTCAAGCTGTGTGACATGCAAATTCATCTGGAAAGCGGTTGGTCACTTTTTCAGACTTACTATTTTTAGTAGGATCACTCCGGCAGTTGCCCAACACTTCAACATCACGAACAGAACAACATGCAACAGAAACGGGGTCAAACGAAGATCTTTTGAGCAACATGCAAGTCAGATTAGGGTTTCTAGCTTCGAGACCCAAAATGAGGGGTCAAATGCTAGAATCCCCAAAAACCGATGTATCCCATCACGATTAGTATCTTTCAAGGAGTCCACTGGTAAAATTTGAAGGCAATCTGAGCACTTACTATTTATAGTAAGTCACTTCGGAAACATGGCTGGCAAACAGCAAAGACGAGCGCAATTGGGCAGGTGTCAGCGATTTAGACCCAATAGAGCTTAATTTCAGATCAAACGGAGTTGCGAGGTCTCGGGAAAATCAAGCACTTACTATTTTTGTGGGGCTGCGGGAATAGCTGGCGGGGTGATGCGGCGTACCGCAGCCAACGCAATGCATGACTAAGATCTCTGGGTAGGGCAATCTACACGCGAAAATTTATTATTCTCAACACTTACTATTTTTAGTAAATCACAAAAGTGGCGGCATGTAGTAATGGAAGTTTGCAATGTACTTTGTAATTTAATACCATTGAGGATCGCAAGCAAGAAATTCGCGCCCTTCCTGAGCAGTCGGTTTCTAAAACACGGGCGGGTTTTTGCACAGGTAGGTTAGGGCAAGCTGAGGGCATCATGAACAATCCATCCTAGGTTAGACAGAAAGCTGGAAAATTCATCTAAGTCTAGCAAAATAGAAGCTCATACCTCCAAATGCGCCCTAGCTTGAGGTGAAGGAGATGAAAATTTGTCTAAGTCCTTGAAATTAGAAGCTTAGACCCTTGAATGCGCCCAAACTTGAAGGAGGAGGCTGGAAATGTGACTAAGTATTGAAAACTTGAAGCTTACCCCCTTCAAATGCGCCTTAGGAAGCTGAAGATGATTGGAAATTTCACTAAGTGATGTAAAATGGAACCTCAAGGGTAGAAATGCGCCTAGCATGGGAGGAGAGCTATGAAATCTTCTAAGTACTTGAAACTTGAAGCTCTCTACCACAATTGCACCTTGAGAAGAAGAGGAGGCTTAAAAAATTTCTAAGTGTCACAAATTGAAACCTCAAAGGTAGAAATGCGCCCAAGGTAAAAGGGAGGAGGCTTGAGAATTGGCTAAGTCCTCGAAATTGGAAGCTCCCATCCTCATATGCGCCTTAGCTTAGAGACAACATGAAAATTTTCTAAGTCTGTGAAAATGAAAGCTTGAGGGAGAAAATGCACCCAAACTTGAAAGAGGAGGCCTTGAAAACTTGCTAAGGCATTGGAATTCAGCGAAGCACCCTAACGCTCGCTCGAGAAAGCGAGCCCTTCTGCGTTGCAACCTGAAGCAGGGACCCCCAAATGCTCTATAAGTGGATAATTAGCCCTGAAAGGTTCGCGGCACTTTGAAACCGGAAGTACCCCAATCTGCTATGCTCATGAGAAGTGATGAATCCAACCTTCTAAGTGTGGGAAATTGGAAGCTCCCACCCCCAAATGCGCCCTTGGGGGAGAATGGAAGATGAGATGCCTAAGGAAATTTTCTAAGTGTGAAAAATGAAAGTTGACGAGTCCAAATGCGCCTAAAGGAAAGAGGGTGACTTAGAATCTTTCTAAGGTATTGGAATTAAAGGTAAATACCCTCAAATGCGCCCAACCTTGAGGAGATGAGTGGAAATTTAGCTAAGGCATTGAAATTAGAAGTACACCATGCCAAATGCGCCCTAGTAAAGAGTTTGACTTAGAAATTTGGCTAAATGAAAGTCCAAGGTGGTATATGCAACCAAAACATCAAGGTGAGTGATTGAAAATTTCTAAGTGTTTGAACTTGAAAGCTCCCATCCCCAAGTGCGCCCTTGAAAGAAAATGAAAGATGAGTTGATATGAAAATTTCTAAGTGATGGAAAATGGAGCCTCAAGGTGGTGAATACGTCTAGATGGATGAGTGGATGATGGAATTTTCATAGGCATTGAAAATGAAAGTTTGACCTAGCAAATGCGCCAAGGCTGGAGGAGTAAAGGTGAGCCTCAATAAAAAATTATTTTTCCAAGGTTGAAAAATTAAATGTCCCCCTTTGTCTTGACAAATGAATTTTTAAATTTGAGAAATATTTACTAAGGGGGAAATATTTTGGAGGGTCTTGAAAAATGTTTTGAGGGGAAAATAAGTTTGCCTTGTGATTTTAAAATGTTGGAGATTGCGACTAGTGAAATTTTTCTAAGGAAATAAAATATTGCTAAGTCTGAGGGTAGATAAAAAATTTCTAAGGTGAAGTACGCCTGGCATATTCAAACTAAAGTACACCCTTGACAAGAATGGAGATATTTTTAAGTGCTGGAGTAATTTTAGTGAATTTCCCAAAGATGTTTCAGTCAACTGAATGCCACATGTAGTCAAGGTGGGAAATTTCAAAAACAAAATTTAGGATGGAATCTCCAGCAATAGAAGATTCTATGACGACTGAGCATAACTTTTGTGACAACTCACCAGTCATCTCTCCTGAATTAGAAAATTTCCAAGTAGTGAGGGAGTGAATTAAGAGCAACTGCTAAACTGGGCGCCATCCTTCAATTATATAAACTCTGAAGCTCTTCATTTTTCTTCACAAGTTGCAGAGTTGAAATTGTGAGAGTGCTGAAGTTGAAGTGAGTGAGTGCTGAGAAGGAGAAAATTCTGAAGTGAGTTGAGCTAGATTTTTCTAAGTGTTGAAGGTGATATTGCTGAAAGTTGTTGAAGCTTGGAGTTTGAATTTTGGAGACTGAAATGTCGAGGTTTGGAGTTGGTAGTTTAGTGCTGAAGAGTTTTTATTTTCGAAAGCTAGCTTCATATTCCAACCATCTCGTGGTAATTTTATTTTCTTAGTTGGAATTGTAATGCTTGAATTTTATTTTGTAGATGGCTGAAGTTCGAAGAAGGGATGTTGCCCAAACCAGCAAGGCTGCAGGCAAAGAGAATGCCTCTAGGCAGGCAATCATCAAGCAACTGAAGAAATCTTTTCTTCCTGAGTCAAAGTTTATCTCGACGTCAAGAATGTGCTTTCCAAACCGAGATGGGATGGGAGCTACCATATGACGGAGATGCTAAGAATTACAATGCAATTGATGAAAATAAGCGAGAATGTTGAAAGTGACTCGACACCCAGAATGTGCTTTCTAACCCGGAGTGGGAAAGGAGCTACCATAGGGCGGAGATGTAAGATATTACAAGCATGAAAACAAGATCAAAAATGTTGCTGACAGTACTACTGTGCAGCTTACAAAATATGAAGAGTTTGCCTGCCAAGAGCATAGGATTATAATAAATTAGTATTGCATCATATAAGAGAATTCTCCTTTGCTTAGCAACAATGCCAAGACCAATAACTTCGCTCAAAACCCGAACTGCTGATTCTGATTTTAACAGACCTGCACTTTAAAATATATATCCAGCAACACAGAGACTCAAAGAACAGCTCATAACTCACTCATTTCTCACTCAAATGGCATGAACTCAGATGCAAAACACTCCTAGTATGAAGGCGCCCAAGTTGACAACAGAAAACTGACTTAAAATACTGATATTTATTTTTTTGCACGAATCCCAAGAAGGTACAGATGGTACGGCCCAGCAAGAGGGGCGATTTCACTTTAAAAATCCAATTCTTTATTAAAAAATCTATAACTTGGCAGAGGGGGTCGCCCTTCCCAGACAAAGTAGAATATGCAGTACCCAGAATGATCTTTTTTGGTATTTTTGATTTATGAATAAAAACGACAATCTGCTATAATGGATATGCAACTCTAGAAATCTCTCTAATATGCATAATACTGATTTACAAAGCCAATCAAAGAGTGAAATGCAGAAAACTCACAACAAATCACTCAATCTACACTACCTGTAAGAACCCTGGTGGTTCTCAGCCCGTTAACTGTCCAAATTGCTAGGGTTTTGTTTCGTTTTCTGATTTTTTTGTGATTTTAGCAGCAATATGAAGAATTGCGATTTTGAGAAATAAATGCTATTAAATTCCTAAATAAATAACAAAGCATCAAATAGCTTCCAGAACAATGGCATATGTCTTTATTAATTTTTCCAAACAACTACAATCTTTCCGGAAAAGAAGAAATCAACAAATGAATTTATTTAAAGAACCTGGTTACTATTTGCAGGCGCCATGAGAGAAGTAATAAATGTATGACCCAAATGACCAAGCACTCTACAGACTCTAGAAAGCAACGCCAAATCTCCAGTATACCAAGGCGCACAAGATCCAATCAGCAGAGACTGAAGAATGAAGGCGTATTCCCCTATGAGGAATAGTATGGCCCTGCTGGTACATAAAGTACGGCCCAGCAGCAGCTTTAAATTTGGTACGGCTTGTTGAAAGATGTGCCAGATCTCTGATAAATGTCCTCTGATAAAGTCGCCCCAATCAACTGATAAATGAACTCTATAAACTCCGTCTGAAATCAATCCAATAAGCTCAATCTGTAACCTCTGTGTGAAGTCACCAAGATGCAATCTTCAACTGGTATTGCACAGTCTCAGTATGCCAAACTCTGAAGAGGTATCGTTCTCCAGAATTGATTCGTCTGCTGAAACCCTAGGTTTTGCAAACTCCAATGCTCAGAGCAAAATAAGACAAATTACAATAACATATCATAATGGTTCGATTTGTCTTTCCTGTAAATATATACTCTCTTGCAAAAATTCGACCCAAAGTCTTCTTTTAATAATCACTTAAATAAATGATTAAATATTGCACTTTGACTTAGGAGAAAATCATTTAATAATTGGCGCCTTCATTAATGAATAATAAATATTCATTATGTCAAATATTATCATTTTATTATAAAGTATAATAAACACTTTATAATACGCCCTTTTAAATTAATATTTAAATACATTAATAAAGTGACTTTATAATATAAAGTCAAAATATTAAATATTTAATAAATCATTAAATACTCCGTTATTCTCCCATCTGACTAACAAACTGATGTACTGGGTCGAATCTGAGCTGACCAGTTGAACCAGGTTCCCTGCCAAAAATAGCAGCTTCCGCCTGCCCTACTTTCTAAAAATAGAAAGTCTCTGAAAAACCTCTCTGAATGATTCTGCGAAGGCCCAACCTGAAACAATTGCAACACTGAAGCCACAGAACACTGAGTAACTGCCTCAGATGATCCTCTGCACACATCTGTCAGCCTACGAGGATCAAAATGATAGGCTAACCACATAACCAGCTGCGCTGACTAGGATGGGGACATCACACTACCTCACCACTAGTCGCTATCTTTCAAGCGAGAAGCAATGCCAAGCTAGGAGGCTTACATTCCTCGAAGCAATCCCAGAGCCAATCCGGAAGCATAACATTCCTATAGACAAAAGATAATCAAATGAGAACCAATGGCTTCCTTTTATAATTTCCAGATGACTCTTCTCGAAACCCTAATCTTCTTTTTGAGTCAAACCCTAATTCTCCAATAGATGGCGTCCCACTTTCCCAAGCAATATTTGACTTTTTATTATAAACTTTATCTCTTCCTTGAAGTTGGCGTCCAACTTATGCTTGGATTAAATCTTTTTATAAAAAATATAATTAATTCCTTCAATGGAGCGCCCACCCATAAAGAACATCTTTTAAAACAACTTAAAGTGAAGTTGCTAGGCCAAGGGGGGTCAATGTTAAAATATAACATTAAAACATGACTTAATTAAAATAATTCAACTTATCTCTCCAGTTATGCCCCAAAGCCAAAAATGAGTAAGCCAACTGATCAGTCTAAAAAGGAAAGCCAACCGAGCCGAAACTAACAGGACCACTGCCAAAAATAGAATTTACTAAAAATAGTAAATTCCTGAAGATGCCCAGAATGCCAAGAAAAACATATCATTGCGAAGCTCTCTGAAAACCCAAAAAGAATCCACCATTGAATCAACCAACCTCAAGCAGTATAATCCTTCAAACATGAAACCCCTAATTTCACCTTCCTAATAGCCTACTGTCTCCTGGAATAGGCCAACTACTAACCTGAAAGACCATGCCTCGAGAAGGGGAGAATACATGAACAAATAAACTTTTAAGTAAAGCGTGACGAAGTGGAATAAATTAAAAGTGTGGGCGATACTTAATTCTAGCTACGACATGTATGATTTCAAGTTTGAATGCAAAGTAAGTTGAAACTCATTTCGAAGTTTTGCGTAAATGTTATTTAAATAAATAAATAAATTCAAGCCACTAAGTTTAATTAATTCTTTAGTGAAATTATTGATGCATCGGAGTAATAGTGGATGTTAGCGAGTTAGAGCCACCGCCAATTATTGAAAAACTTGCCAATTTAAAACCCGGCAAGCCCGTAGTACACTTTATGGTGCTCCTAAAACCTAAAAACGCTGCAACTTTAAAAAATTGCTTAAACTTCATTAAAAACGCAACTTTTTTGCAAAATTCAATGATAAGATGAATCCAATGAGTCAATAAAATGAGTACATAGAAGAAACAACCTGAGTCTAGTTATATTTGATTGATTTGAAAGAAAATTGGATACAAAATCGCATCCTCATGTGGAATGCTCAATATGCTGATACTGATAGTCTAAAACAAAATGAAAATAGCAAATTGTTTTTGTAAAACTTAAAGTAAATAGTGGAGAGTACCTAGAAAATCAAATGAATTCAATGGGAGTTTGAGGGCAATGCTCCCGATGGGGTCAAGGGGCAAAGCCCTTTACGGGGATCTAGGGGCAGGGCCCCTAGCAGGGTCAAGGTGCAGCGCCCCTTGCGAGGGTCTGGGGGCAAAGCCCCCAGTGGGGTCAAGGGGCAACGCCCCTTGCAGGGGTCTGGTGGCAGCGCCCCTTGCGGAGTCCCGAGGCCCAAATTAAGACCTCTAAAACCACATAAACCTTCTGGGCGATCAATTAGACGATGAGAATTAACTATGAATCACTATTTGAGACATCGAATGAAAAAAATAACTCAAAATGCCTTTTTAGCTAGTTGCTTGGGCGTTTTCTAGGTCATGCAGGTTTTTTGCAAAAACTCGCCAAAAGTACTGCGAGTTTTTTGCAAAAGTACAAGTTTTTTTGGTGTACAAATGCACCAAAAACTCGGGAGTGAAAAAACCTCGCGAGTTTTTCTTCACTCACCAAGTTTTTGGCGAGTGTTGCAACTATGGTTTTCACCATCAAAGTTCTGCTATGTCGGAATTACTTGCTGGTCTATTTTAGCAGGCAACCGAGTCATCATCTCCAACATCAAGTTAAACTTTCTCTTAGTTGTAGCATCTCTATTTTCCTCACAGGCTATTCCCTTATCTCTTTCTGCCATTGTATCAACTGCAGTCTCATGGTTCCTTAGAACCTCTGAAAAGTTGTCCCCTTTTGGAACTGGAGGATTATCATACTATTGTCTCATTTGCTCTCTCTTGTAGTATATGATATCTCTGTCACTCATTTGTCATTGAATCTCTGATTTTTTCATAGGCTAGCAGGAAAACCAACTCTGATACCATTGAAATATGCCCCTTACAATTTTTTCAATTTTTACCACAAACACTTCACCCGTTAGTGTTAGCACATTCAAATAAGCCAACTGAAAGGAACCCTTT
This sequence comes from Sequoia sempervirens, assembly GCA_007258455.2. Lineage (NCBI taxonomy): Eukaryota > Viridiplantae > Streptophyta > Pinopsida > Cupressales > Cupressaceae > Sequoia > Sequoia sempervirens. The sequence continues at coordinate 35,333 of VDFB02176416.1, forward strand.
CTCTTTCTGATCACCCAGATCCCAATGTGGGCAAGGTGAGAGCATACGGTAGAAAGGGGATCGTTAGCTTGTAAAACTGAATATGCTGGAAAAGTACAAAGAGGGACAGCTTAGCCGATCAGAAGTAATGCAAATGCAACTCGACCACTTATTGAGCGGGAGTATATTGACAGCTCAACCGATCAGCATGATGATGAATAACAAAGTACTGAAAACTAAAGTATGGGTAGTTTGCCGACCCCTTCCACTTGTTCAACGGGCAATACAACAAAGTAAAAGTTGAAAGTTATTGACAGCGAGGCCTATCCGTTCCACTAAGAGTGGGAATTACCAAGTGCAGAAATATAAAGTCACTGAATCAGTACTACTAATTTCAGCCTTATAATGAGAAGCAATTTGCAAGTTACAAGAGTATTATAGTGGTATCAGAGCTAAGAATCCTGCCAACCTGTTGGGCAGATTGGACTTTATTTCAGCTAAATTTCAATTTATAAGCATGGACTCAATGAATGACAAAGAGTTCAGACAGAGACTCTTTGTTGTACCCAAACAAAAAAATTTGCTTCATCAAGGCATTTTGCATAAATTAGTCTTAACTTTGCTAAAATGATATAAAATACAGTTTTGGGCAATATCAAGCATGGAGTTTTTGTCAATATTTTGTCAGTCAAAGTCAGTTTTATTGAACAAAACCTGAAGCAGAGACTCAAAATGGAGCTTTTCACGATGGAGGAGCGTTTCACGACAGCATTTCAAGTTGCACACAGTCATTTCAGTAATCGAGACAGAGTTTTCAGAGGTTAATTTATGAAGATTTCTCAGAGTAAAAGCCAGAAAGCGCAACTATAGCCCAGGGGCGCCCAACTTTTTGAAGGTTAAGATCTTGTTGAAAGTGTTCAAGCATCTAGTCAATCTCTTCAGAATTGGTCTGGCTATCCGATGAGCTATCCAGCGAAGCATTTCGAGATCTGCAACTCCGGAAAAGAGCAACAGAAGTTAAAATCCTCAAAGTTCCAGATAGGAGAAATTTTGTCTTTTTCAGGCAAAAGAGCAACTATAGCCTGAGGGCGCCCATCTTAAAGAGAG